>CM060950.1:241476025-241661025 GCA_030765055.1 Mantis religiosa | reverse complement strand
ACACATATACAAAGAAAAACAAAACATTTAAAATTAGAATTACTAAACTATAGGCTGCTTTCAGTAAACTAAATGCCAGGTCAGGAGATGGCTTGAGTATAGAAAAATTAATTGGGTCAAAGAATCGTAAATACTTGACTTGATTATCAAGCTGTATTTATCTGTGTTTCTTAAGTCGACGGATTTCCATTTTAAGGCCGATTTTCGAGAGGAGCTGAACTGATATCTAGCATCACGATTAAGCGTGCCCCTTTCGTAGGAAATGGCCAAAGCCTCCTTAAATCTCTGCTCCCAGGAACCGTTGCATTTTGCCAAGATGGTCGTCTCCCAAAAGTTGGCCCTATTATCGTTATCAAAATAATGCTCTGCAATCCCAGACTTCTCATGTTGCATTAAACGAATAACAGTAAATTAAATAACAAAGTGAAGTACGAAATATACCAGAGATTAAATGAAACAGTAGTCACACATAGCATGTGATGTTCACCATTTTCTGAGCCTGTAAAGTAGGAAAGCCAACTGGGGTGTAACAGAAATTCCTGCACAACGAATTTACCTATGTCTCATTTACTACATAAAATGCTTTTTGACCTCTTTAACCGTCTCCGCATAAATCGCTCTTACTGCTCTGAATTTTGAAATGAGTTGTTAAGCCAAATTCATACAACCGTTTTGAAATCCTTAATGCAAATACAAATAACTGAACTATGTAGTACACATATAAAAGTGACTGTCGAAATTACAAAGGAAACGACGGTCTTGTGGTCATATGAGCCTAAATATTGCTTTCGTCAGAACTCTCAAAGCCTCCATCCTTTTCTCCTCTCCCTCTCTCCCATTGCGAGTACATCAGCGTGTGTAACTTTCAGCAGGATGGGCCGAAAAGAAAACAGCTGAAAAATATTAATTTCTAAATTTCAATTCAGAAGAATCCCTGGATGAACCACAAAGATTAAAAAAAAGCCTGAATTCTAAATACAAATGCTTCAGTGAGTCAAAACTGTTCTGATCAATTTTAAATTACTAACGGTAATTGAGACGTTTAACTTTAATTATTTTCAAGCTCTTTGTTGCGAATGACCTGTATATCTCCTTCACTGTCAGAGGTTGAAACAATGTTAGTATACAGACAATGTACCTCCAGTTTAAACACTAGAATATTTCAAATATATATTTTAATGAGTAAGCCATTTTCCGACATACTATTCGATTAAATTTTCCAAATCTTGTACTCGTACCTCCAAATTCAGATGTTATATTTATTTTGTCATTGGAGAATGCAAGGAGAGTGACTTTCAAAGTAACCTTAGAACGACCTTCTATGTAAGCAATTGACAATCGCCCCAAGGCTGCCATTTTATACTTCCCTCGGCCGTACAATTAATTAGCCATCAGTTAATATAGAGAGTTGTGTACCTCGATTCTTTGAAATCTAAGGGCAATAATTTAACAATTGTTTCCTTACTGCCCTTCTGCTTCTATGTAACCAGAAGCAAGCTATTAATTAATTGATGTACCCAAATTTTAACAATAATGTATTTCGGGCTACGTTTACATTCATTTTTAAAAGTAAACAGGAATTGGTTGACAAAGTCATATGAGTCTAATTAATCACAATGTTTACAGAGAAAGGAAGAACGTTTGAATAAGAATGTTATATTCATAAACGAATTAGCATTTGAGAGGGATATGCTCGCTTTTGTTTCGGGATGTGCATTTACATAGGGGCACAAGCCCCATATGTGAGAAAGTATATTTGAATTATACAATTATTAACATTTGGTAAAATAGGAGGAAGTTCCTCTGTTTTTTTCTTACACTGGGCAATGCATAGAGATCCAAATAACAAAGTCAAATTGATAGCGTCTAGCTCTTAAGCATCTCCCCATCGTTTAGAAGCAGCTGTCTTCCAGTACTCCACATTTACACAAAGGAGATCAGCAGCCGTAAGGCAATGTCTGGCACCATCTATCTCAGGTGGCATGGCGGAAGTAAGAATGGCTTCTACAACGGCAAAGAAAATAATGTGAGTACAATGATCATGTACAATCAATAGCAACAAATAGTACTTAAACGACAATCATATGTATTAAAAATGGAAAACAAAAATAAAAAATCTATAATAACCAGATTACTATACTACTTTGAAGAACTTATAATATCGGCCTCGTGCTCCAACCTAAGGAAGACATGTTTTAGTGTAAAAATTCAGAATTATGTCTTCCTTAGCGAATCAGCGGAACAAACTTAGTTGTCTATTTCCACTTTAAATAAGTTGATAGCATGGACCCCAGAGCCTTAGAATACTTTGCACACTCCTTCCGTCAGCGTCGTAATTCTACCCTAGCGCTATCTATTTTGAGATGGACTAACTAACCTCTTACGCTCCTGGCGGCACAACCACATGTGTTGTCTAGACACTCAAGTTACAACACTGATAACACACACAGCACATAGTGTCGTTGAAGGTATACCCCGCTTCGAAGAGGAGGGGCCTTCGACTTATAGCCATCTCGGGACATTGTCCCTAACTGGCATAGTCATCGATAACTCTTCATTATGTATGGTCCTCTTTAAGAACTACAGAAATCAATGCCGCAAATAACACTACTCTGTATGAAATTTTCCTCCCTGTATATAATACGCGTTTTTAGTCCATATTCGCATGTGGAATGCAAAATTCTTGATTTTTATCAAATAAATTTGGAAGGTGAACTAAAGAGGAAACATTAAAAAGTATTTGAGTTCTATATTTTGTAACGGTAATAAAGATAGGCAAGCTCTAAGCTGTGTGGAGCGTTCACTAATTTGAGCATCATTTCATTCATCGTCTAATATGACGGTTTGAGAGCATTATCAATTATTTATTTATCTAAATACTGAAAACCGAAATCGTAAATCAAAGAAATATCAGAGAGAAAAATCCTCTGTGTAAGGTAAGGTACTTATTGAATAAGGAACGGGGAGAATATCAACAACATTCAAAACTTAGACAAGCGTAGTCTTGTATAGTTAGATGAAACGACTATAATATCCATACACTAATTGGTACATTAATATCCAGAAAATACCGCAACGAAAAGATTATAAACTGTTTCATATATTAGGTTTGAATATTCTTTCCTTCACTACATTCCGGTAGCTAATTCACTGGGACATATCGTACGTTTTATGTGCCCTTCTTCGGGACATCATTCCTCTGTCACCTTGCCAGTCATGGTATCTATGAAAAACCTTTTCTTCAAATGCTTTCATAGCTGTTTGGTTCTTATTCAGGACCTTAAGGATTAATGATACAATAAGATTATTTGTGAAAGTTGTCAAAGCTTAAAACTTACATTATAAACTGTATGTTACATACCTAGGTATAGCTGAGTCACGTGTTATACGTTTAGTATAATATAATACTGAACTGTTAATAGAGACAATCCCAGAATTGGACAGTACTGTGATCTCAGGTTAGACGTTGACTGGGACTCTGACCTCAACACTACCTTGGGTAGCGGTTAAGTAACTAACTAAATTTAGCTTAACGAAAGCAACATTTGGTAGTCGATAGTAAATACATGACAGGAGAAATAATTAGATGTGGTAAGATTGATTTCTTATTGTGAAGTATGCTTCATCTCCTCAATTGTTGTTACTTAAGATCTGTAAAAGAGTTGCTGTCAAATACACTAACCCTAATGGAAGTTCTGCCTATTGAAATAATTTTAATTGGCCATTAGGAAAATAACAGATCAATGAATATTTGGTATTGATGACAACGTTGTTGCGAGAAGTTATCCATCCAATAATTCTGAGAGCTAAACAAGTAATAAAGACAGACACACAAAATAAACCGTACAAAATGGATTTACTTCCCTCAAAATTTATTTCAATGCATGGTACTACATATGAACTGACGTTTCAAAATATTAATTTAAATACAAGTAAAAGCATGATGGTTCAAATGTCGCGAATATTAATTCTTAAATCTATTCTAGCGACTTTAGTTATGCCATGCCGAAAACAGACATTTCCTGTGGACAGATCTGGATTAATATGTAAACTTGATTAATATAACAGTGTGCAATTAAAGTTATTCACAAATACTGAATCAAGAGATTGGGAATGAAGAATGCAAGTTCTGAAACGCAATGTTTTTTCCGCCTATATGAAATACTTTGGGTAATACACCTCTCAAATATTATAATTCACATTCGCAACCACTTTGCTGCGAAATAAAACATTACTGTTCTAATATTGCAAATGGTGCTAAATAACTAAGTTCCATTGGTATACACACTGGAATTACAAATTGAGCGCCATCTGCAACGGTCGAAGTGTACCTTGCGTTTCTTGAGACTGCGTGTCGCTGTGATCACAGTCAGGCAGGAAACACGCGGGATGTTTAAACTGCAATTTCGTACCGCTTTTCCGTTCGGCTTTACTTTCGCGTTAAAATAATACTTTCCGTAGAATTGTACTGTAGCCAAACATTCAATGTCGAGAATCCATTGGAAATGTATAGCTTTGGAACACCTGAATATGGAGAAAATCCTCTCAACAAAACTCAATAAGCGAAAGTAGGTTATATACCAAAGTAGTATATAAGTTTCGCTTCAAGGACGACAAGCAAGACAAGCAAGACTTTCAAGAAAGTCTCCCAAAATCAAACTCCCCCTTAAATGGAAACATTTTAGAATATCCCGGTTACATAAAAATTGGATCTAATGATTTTAAATACTATATATACTTAATACATTTTCATGACAAATGAGAACATTTGTTTATCTGCTGGGAAAGTTTTCAAAATTCCTTTTCATTCTGAATCACTTTACATAACTGTAAAGTGTAAGAGATAAGCGAATTAATGCTATACATATTATGTAGATCTTGTTACAACATACAATTTATGTCTGATACATTTTACGCTTTGCATTTTACGCTCTATTTTGTAAGGATAACCGTTTCAGATTTACTGTTAATTATACTCCACAATTGCTATATTTTGTAAAATGGAAAGTCCTTATTACGTACTTTTATGGGAAAGTATCATCTTAACGTCCAAAAGTTCAATGCAGAGCCTTCAGTGGCCGATCCTATACGTTTTGATGTTCCCTAAATTAAAAGATATTTACAAATAAGACCCGTAAGCGTATGAAATGGAAAATGACAACTTGGATCTAAGAATGTTGAGGAAAGCTCAGATAAAGTAGCGAAAAGTAATTAACAATTAGAATAAAATTTCAAAGACGTCACCAAGACAACCAGTTAAATACATGTGGCCATTTCTTAAAGTCTACTGTATTCTGTTACAACTACAATAAGATAATGTTCATCTTAAAGTAGATAGAGAAATAAGCAAGCATTGAAGCTTTCACAGCGAGCATTACTAATCAAGGATTCACGGGTGGTCAGCCGTGTCAAATTAATAAACGTCAAGCTTTCGGCCGTTGGCAAAACCACGGCCTTCTTCAGGAACCTGACATGGCTGATCACCTGCGAATCCTTGATTAGAAAAATAAGTGTTTGCACAAGACAAGAAAAAGTGCTGTGAGTTTACTATGTCAGTACTATCCCTGCTAGTCCAGCTGATAATAAAATTAAAGGTTTTCTATACAATGTAAACAATAAATATATTTTGAATATTCAAATATTCACACAACTGCTACATCTCCTACTTGAGTTAATATTCGGAAATTATCAAACTTTACATTCGGATAATACGCAACTAAACAATGTGAACCCTCTAAAACAAATAAAATACTGTTTAAATAAAGACTAATGATTAAAAATATTGTTGATAAGACAAATGTTAATAACGGAAACTAAAATAATTTACATTAACCTTTTATAATATATATAACACAAAGACAAATACATTTTGACCTAACACTAAACATTATAATTCTATTTTGAAGTAAAGCAAAGTTAAAAAAATTTACAAATTTAACTGTAATCAATGTAATATTATTAATAAAGAATCCCGAACATAACCTTCAAATAAACAGTTAAAGTGTTACTTGAGGTAAACACTGGCCTCCTATGTAATGTAATTACTATTAAATACTTAGTAATAATACTTAAAAAAGCTCCAACTTGTAGGAAGTTATAAATGTACAGATATTTAAACTGAATCGGGCCGTACTAGAGGTCCCGGGTTCGATTCCCGGTAGTGCGGGTGGGGAATTTTCTCCGACCAAGGTAATTCCCCATCTTCCCCAGAGTCTGGAAGTATGATTGATATTGTGAATGTGTGCGTGATATAAAGATTAAAATCCAAAGATAACGAGTTAACACCTTCGGTGCGTTCCAAAGAGAACGGCCGCCTACATCACCATTGTAGTTAAAAACGGGCTTAAATGGTACAAGCAAAAAAAAAGTTAAAAACAAAATTAACAAACTTAAATGTAATATATGTAATGGTAGCAAGAAAATATTCCAACAATAAACTATAAAAGTCAAATTTGAATAGTAAAGTGATATTACACTAGCTATCAGCCACATTTAAATCTGTTCCCGAATCATTTGATTCAAAAGCAGGAAAATGTATATTCCTAATATTTCCCCACATTGCATGTTTAAAACAAAATTCTACTACTTTTAAACAAAATATCTGTTTTTCTGGCACAATTTGGAAGCTTGCTTAAATAAACCCGGCAACAATGAAAAAGATGTGCACTTTATACTTTTAAACAGTGATTAATATGGTAGCGCTATCTGTTGCTCTAGTTGCGAGTTGTTCCGCCCTCGGTTGCTCTACTGGCTTGCCCGGAAGCAGGAAATCCAATGACTTACACCTCGAATAAAGTTAAGGCGTTAATACTGGGACGTTCATTAGCATATCGTACAGTATATTATTTTTGAAAGTTCACTAAATCCTACTTATTACATATTAGTAACAAGGAAATGTGAAACAAGTCCACAACACGCTACTAACATTTATAAATACCGTCATGTAAAGGACCATATCATCATTGACATAAACCTTTATCTTAAAGCGTTAGATAGTAAAAGCACATTACCAATGCTTATGAAATTGCATTGTTACTGATATGAATGAAAAAATTAAACATAATTATATTAAAGAATTGATATTGTCACCCGATCGTTGTAACACCCTATGGAACCAGCTGAGAGCGGGCAAGCAGGGGAGGTCGGCATTAGCCACGGCCCCCCTCGTTTGTCTTATAGTGGTGACAAGGGTTGGCTGGGAGAAAAAACATCACTGCGCCGTCTCTTTCTGTTCCACCTGTGTTCTCGAACTTACGGGATATTTCATCTAATCTAGAACATTCTCGATCCCCCAGATGACCCTATATAAGCAACACGCCGGACAGTAAGATAGTTTGTTAGTCAGTCCTTGGCGTAAGAATGCAGTGCTAGTATACGACGAGAAGACTGTGTGAGTGCATCGGAGGATTGTACGTAATTACGAGTGTAGTGAAATTGTAGCGGACGAACTAGTGAATCGTAATTGAGTGCATTACGTAATTCTGTGAAACTGGCAAGTGTTTAACTGTAAGCCGGCGGAAATAAAGAACACTTTTGAGTGGTGTAATTGGACTTTTCATTTCATGAACCCACAAAGTCACACCGGTGACAGGAAGCGGGACAGCAACATCACCGAACATTATGGCCATGAAATCGGCATTCGAAATGCTTTTGCAGAAGATGAACAAATTAACAGCGATGTCAGAGGCGGCAAATAACAACTTGGCCGCAGAGATGGAAGAAATAAAGGCCGAGTTAACTACAGAAATAAAAGCTGCGAACGGCAGTCTGGCCACGGAAATGAAGGCGGCGAACGAGACTCTCGTCGCAAGGTTTAAAGAAAAGTTGGCCGGCGTAATAGAGGACGTCACAGAGTTAGGCGAGAGCGTCGAAGACCTGGCGAGCCGCGTTAATGAGTTGAAAGGAAAGCCCGACAACAGCGTCAAGTCCCTGAGCGCCATGGTGGAGGACGCCGTCGGCAGGAGGTTGAAGGATTTGAAGGCCGACGCACCCGGACGCTACACAACATCGGCGCGCGTCAAACCTCCGAAATGTGACGGCGCGTCAACATTTGAGGTCTTCCGCCGCCAGTTCGACACAGTGGCCAAGCACAACAGATGGTCTCCGGAGGAGGAGGCCACACAGTTAGTAGCCAGCCTCCAGGGACGGGCCGCGGAAGTCCTAAACGCGTGCAGACGACGGCGGCGCCCAAGGACATCTGGGAGGCCCTGGAGAATCGCTTCGGGAACCACCGCTTAGCCGTAGCATACCACAGCCAGCTAAAGGCAAGGTCACAGCAGCCAATGGAGACGCTGCAGGAGTTCGCCCTGGCAGTGGAACAACTGGCAAGCAAGGCTTTGTTTGACCTGCCACTGGAGTTCGTATCCCGGGAAGCCGCCTAGAATTTTGTCGACGGGGTACGGGACACGGAGATTCGTCAGCGCCTAATGTTTGGGGAATATAAAGCCATTCACGAGGCGCTGACAGCGGCATTGAGGATGGAGGCGGCCAAAGTAACATCTATCCCGACGTCGATAACGGGGATTGTCCGCTACGCTTGAGACAGAAAAGCAGCTGAGGGATGCCGGCAAACACCTAGTGTCCTGTGTTGGGGGTGTGGAACGCCCGGACACCTGCAGAGAGACTGCTCACACCAGGAAGAGCAGCCGGAAAACCAGTAAGGGCCGTCGTGGAGAGGGGCACGTCGGCCCCATTACCACCATTCCCTCGAGTGACACTGCGCGCCCTCAGCCGGCGTATGAATGACAGCCTCATCGCGGACGGTTGGGTAAGAGGAAAGCCGTGCCGCGTGCTGGTGAACACCGGGGCGGCCGTGAACATCATCAGACCTGACGTGGCGAAGGGTTTGCCGACAAGGAAGCCGAGCCGACCACACCAACTTGTCACGGCATCGGGCGACACCCTGCCTGTGGAGAAGGAGGCCCTGATGGAACTGAACTTGGAACGGAGTGCCGCGCGTCTGTGGGTGTTCGTCGCGAAGGTGGCTGAGGTGGGTGATTCTGGGACTGGATGCCCTCAGGTGCCATGAGGCGACGGTCAACGTTGGCAAGAAGCTACTGCGGCTTATCGGTGAAGAGGTTATACTCCGTCAACCCGAAGAGCGCCTTGGAATTTGCAGGGTCGACTTGGACGAAGACGTGGTTGTCCCCGCGAGGAGCGAGGTGCTGGCGACGGCGCGACTAGAGGGCCAGAGAACCAGGAACATGATGCTGGACCAGAAGACGCCTGTACACGGATTGTGTGTAGCCAGGGCATTGCTGCCGTGCCGAGACGAGGTGCCCGTGAGACTGCTAGATCCAACGGACGCCGATCACGACGTCCAGGCCGGGACGGAGTTGGGAACGTGCAAGCCCGTAGTGAGCGTAATAGCTATCGACGAGACACAGGAGCCGGCGCCGAAGCAACATCTGGGGCCCCGGCTAGAAGGCTTAGTGCAGAGGGCGGCCGTCCACCTGACCGCAGAACAGCTGGAGAAGGTCGGACAACTGCTAAGACGGTATCAGCGCGTCTTCAACCAAGGTGATAGTTACTACGGCCGCACGAACAAAGTGCTTCACCGCATTGACACCGGGGTCGCCCGGCCTATTCGGCAACCGCATAGGCACGTTCCGCTGGCAAAGCAAGGGCGGTACGAGACATCCTGGAGGACGTGAGATCCATTGCAGTGATTGAAGTGTCTGACAGCCCTTGGTGTTCCCCTGTAGTCTAAGTGACGAAGAAGAACGGCGAGCTGCGCTTCTGCGTAGATTACAGAAAGCTGAACGCTGTCACCCGGAAGGACTGTTTTCCCTTACCCCGTATTGATGACACCCTGGACACGCTAGCTGGTGCACAGTGGTTCTCGACCCTGGACGTGAAGTCGGGCTACTGGCAGGTAGCTCTAGACCCGAGAGACTAGGAGAAGACCGTATTCTCGACGGGCCAAGGGCTCTGGCAGTTCACGGTTATGCCCTTTGGCCTCTGCAACGCACCAGCTACCTTCCAGCGCCTCATGGATTCAGTGATGAGAGGGTTGACTTACGTTGCCTGCCTGCTATACCTGGACGACATCATCATCGTCGGGAAGACTTTTGAATATCACCTCGAGAATCTGAGTAAGGTGCTACAGGGACTGCCGGCGACCAACTTGAAGCTGAACGCGAAGAAGTGCCAGCTCTTCCGCAAGGAAGTTAACTACTTGGGCCACATAGTCTCAGCAACCGGAGTGGCTAGAGACCCGGAGAAGACAAAGGCCGTGAGAGATTAGCCTCGCCCAAGGGATAAGAAGCAGCTGCGCAGTTTCCTGGGGCTGTGCAGTTATTACCGCCGCTTCATAAAGGGATTCTCCAACATCGCCAAACCTTTCACACGCCTGACAGAGGAACACCGGCCTTATGTGTGGACGGAGGACGCCGAAGACTGGGTGGCGCCTTCATTGTGGACACCGACGCCAGCGACCATTGCATTGGAGGTGTCCTATCACAGACCACGGACGGCCATGAGCGGCATGTAGCCTACTACAGAAAGACGCTATCCAAGTCATAGAAGAACTACTGCGTCACACGACGGGAGTTACTGGCGGTAGTAAAGGCATCGGAGCACATCCACAAGTACCTGTACGGTCGGCCATTCCACCTGACGACTGACCATATCCGCCCTAACCTGGCTATTGAGCTTTAAGAACCTGGAAGGCCAGACAGCACGTTGGGTCCAGAGGCTGCAGGAGTACGACTTCACCTCGGAATATCGTACAGAGAAGAGCCACGGTAACGCTGACGCCATGTACCGAAGACCCTGTCCAGAAGAATGCGGCCAGTGTACAAGAGTGGAGGAGAAGGAGCGTGCCGCAGCAGTCCGAGTAGTCACGGCAGTGCATGCGGATGGCTGGGATAGCGCAGGCCTGAGGAGGGAGCAGCTGGCGGACGCAGACTTGGGGCCACTCTTAAGGGAAATGGAGGCAGGGACGAGACCAACCTGGGAGGACATTGCATCGAGGAGGGCCACCTACAAGTCGTAATGGGCCCAATGGGACTCGTTGAAAACCAGAGAGGGTGTGCTGTTCCGGGTATGGGAATCACCCGATGGGAAGAGGCAGAGAGAACAGTTGGTACTTCCCCGGAGTAAGGTACCGGATGTCTAGGAAGAAGTGCACGCCGGTACTTCAGGAGGACACCTGGGAGCGAACCGAACGATTGACAAACTACGGCAGCGCTACTACTGGCTGAGACTGCGAGCAGATACTGAGAGATGGTGCCGTCAGTGTCACGTGTGCGCAGCGAGTCGTGGCCCCCAGACTAGGTGCCGGGGTCGCATGCAGCAGTACAACGTAGGAGCGCCATTCGAACGGATCGCCATTACTAGACCGTTCCCAGTTTCCGACCGAGGCAACAAGTAGCTAATGGTGGTCGTTGACTACTTCACCAAGCGGCGGGAGGTGTATGCCATCCCAAACCAAGAGGCAAAGACAATCACAGACTGCCTCGTGTAGCAAGTGTTCTGTCGATTTGGGGTGCCGTTAGAGCTACACAGTGATCAGGGTACCAACTTTGAGTCCCACCTAATGAAGGAGGCACTGCAAAGGCTTGGGGTGAACAAGACTCGCACGACGCCTCTACATCCCCAATCGGATGGCATGGTCGAAAAATACATCAAGACCTTAGAGGAACACCTGAGGAAGTTCGTGGCCAGCCATCAGCGAGACTAGGATGTCAAGGTGCCACTGTTCTTGCTGGCCTACCGCTTGTCTAAACACGACACAACTGGGATGACGCCAGCCAGCTTAATGTTCGGCCGAGAGTTACGCCTCCCTTGTTACCTGGCTTTTGGAAGCCCTCCGGAAGCGAAACAGCCAGCGACCGAGTATGTGGGGAACTTGGTGGACCATCTCCACGACATGCAAGAGATGGCTCACTAGAACATCCAGAAGGCGAGCGACCGCATAAAGACCAGGTATGACAGGCAAGCCAACAGCCAAGGGTTCCAGCAAGGTGACCTGGTCTGGATGTACCGTCCTACCCGGACGAAGGGACACTGCCCTAAGCTCCAGCAGCCATGGCAAAAACCGTACCGGGTGGTGAATAGGATTAACGAAGTGGTCTACCGCATCCAGAAGGTTCCCCGAGGGAAGATGTTGGCTGTACACCTGGATCGCCTGGCACGGTACGATGGTGCTGTTCGGAACGACCAGCTTTGAGGAGGGAGCAGTGTCACCCAATCGTTAGAACACCCTATAGAACCAGCTGAGAGCGGGCAAGCAGGTGAGGTTGGCATTAGCCACGCCCCACTCGTTTGTCTTATAGTGGTGACAACGGATGCCTGGGAGAAAAAACATCACTGCGCCGTCTCTTTCTGTTCCACCTGTGTTCTCGAACTTACGGGATATTTCATCTAAGCTAGAACATTCTCGATCCCCCAGCTGACCCTATATAAGCAACACGCCGGGTAGTAAGTTAGTTAGTTAGTCAGTTCTTGGCGTAAGAATGCAGTGCTAGTATACGACGAGAAGACTGTGTGAGTGCATCGGAGGATTGTCCGTAATTACGAGTGTAGTGAAATTGTAACGGACGAACTAGTGAATCGTAATTTTGTGCATTACGCAATTCTGTGTAATTGGAAAGTGTTTAACTGTAAGCCGGTGCAAATAAAGAACATGTTTGAGTAGTGTAATTGGACTTTTCATTTCACGAACCCACAAAGTCACAATATTCTTTTAACTTCCAACCACTACGCTGCTTTAAATATCTTGGCTCTCTAGTTTTTGTCATGTTAGAAAACACTAACGTTTCAACCATCCTGTTGCTCGAACAAAATTAGCCATCATTTAATTTTGAGACATGTCAAACTCGATTTTCTGTATTCTAAGGACAATAGTTTAAGTATTGCTTAAGTATTGCTTAGTGTCCTCCTGGTTCTATTTAACCAGAAGCAAGTCATTAATTAATAAATGCACCCTAGTTTTAAACAAGAATGTACTTTTCGCCAGTTTTATACTCATCCATAAAAGTAATAGGTTATTGTTAGACAAAGTCATATGTATCTACTAAATCATAATGTTTACACAGAAAGGAAAAATGTTTGAATGAAAATGCTATAATCACAAATGAACTGGTATTTGAGAGGCACATGCTCGCTTTGGTTTTGCGTCTGCATTTAGATAGGGGCACACGACCTATATGTGAGAAAATGTGTTTGAATTTTACAATTATTAAAATATTGTCAAATTGGAGGATGTTACCCTGTCTTTTTTATTTCACTGGGCAATGAATAGAGATCCAAATAGCAAAGTAATATGGATAGCGTCTAGCTCATAAGTATCTCCCCATCGCTTAAAAGCAGCTGTGTTCCGGTATTGCACATTTACACAAAGCAGATCAGCAGCAATAAGGCAAAGTCTGGCAGCATCTCTCTCACTTGTCGTGACGGAAGTAAGAATGAGTTCCAGAACGGTAAAGGAAATCATGAGAGGACAATGATCATGTAAAACCAATACCAATGAATAGTAGTCAAACTTTATTCATAAATATTGGAAATAAAAAAACATAAATTTACAGTCCAAAGGATCAGATAGCGATTCCAATATACCATATAAACTACTTTGAAGAACAGATAATTATGATGGCGGTTACCTGCTCCAAACTATGGACGAAACAGATTTTTTGTTATGTAATAATTCACAATTATATATTCTTTAAAGGATAAGGGAAATAACTCAGTGGTTTATTTCCACTTTAAATAAGTGGATAGCACGGACCACAGAGCCTAATATTATTTTGCACACTCCTTCACGCAGCGTCGTAACTCCACCGTAGCGCTATTTAATTTGCGGTGGACTAACTACCTAACCCCAAACGCTCCTAGCGTTTTCAAGTGTTCAACACATTTTCAAGTGTTGACCAGGCACTCAAGCAGCATCATCGCTAACTCTTCATTATGGATGGTCCTCTCTAAGGACATAAGAAGTCAGTAGTGCCAATACACTACCTAATATGAAATTTACCTCCGTGTATATAATACGTGTTTTTAGCCCCTTTTCACATGTAGACTCCCAAATTTTTGGTTTGCTTTTCGGAAAAATTGGGAAGGTGACCTAAATAAATACGGAAACATTAAAAAGCATTGGAGGTATATATTTTGTAACGGTAATAAGTATTGTAGCGCTCTCAGCTTTATGGGGCCTGGACTCATTTGAGTAGCATTTTATTCATCGTCCATTATGATGGTTTAAGAATTTTATTATTTTTTATTTACTTATTTATTTATCTAAACACTCAAAATCGAAAACGTAAATCAGAGATATCGAAGACAACAATCCACTGTGTAAGGTAAGGTACTCATTTACTCAGAAACGGGGAGAATATTAACAACATTCAAAACTTAGACAAACCATGTCAGGAATAGTTAGATCAAACGACTGTAATATCGATATAGTAATTGGTATATTAAAATACAGAAAATACCTGAACGAAAAATTATAAACTGTTTCTCATAAGAGGTTTGAACCTTCTTTGCTTTACTACATTCCGGTCGCTAATCCACCGAGACATAACCTACGATTACTGTACCGTTCTTCGGGATATCATTCATCTGTCACTTAGCCAGTCATTGTATCTATAAAAAACCTTTTTTTCACATACTCTCACAGCTGCTTGTTTCTCATTCAGGACTTTAAGGATTAATGATACAATAAGATTATTTGTAAAAGGTGTCAAAATGTTTACCTTAGATTATAAAGTGTATGTTAAATACCTAGGTCAGCTTAGTCACGTGGTATGCGTTTAGTACAATATAATACTGAACTGTTAATAGAGATAATTCCAATATTGGACAGTATCGTTACCGCAGCTTAGATGTTGACTGCGAGTCTGACCGCACAATTACATTTGGTAGTAGTTAAGGAACTATCTTGAACCTAGCCACACGAACATTTGATAATCGTCAGTAAATATATTACAGGAGAAATAATTAGATTTGGAAATATTGAATTCCTATTGTGAAGTAAGTTTCATCCCCCACCTGTTGTTACGTATGTCCTGTAAAAGCGTTGCTGTCAATTATATTAACCCGAAATGAAGGATTGCCTCGTGCAATTAGTATTAATGGGCCATTGTGGAAAATAACAGATCAATCAACATTTCGTATTGAAAATAACGTTCCTCGGAATAGTTTCCAGTTTCAATAATTCTGAGTGCAAAACAAGTCATAAAGACAGATATAAAAATAAATTAAACAAAATTGAAAACTTGCCTCAAAATTTATGTTAGCGCATGGTATTATATATAAACAGAAGTTTCCAATTATTAATTTAAATATATCTACACACATAATAGTTCTAATTCTGCGAATGTCAATTTACAAAACTATTCTACCGAACTTAGTTATGAAATGCCGAGAATGGGCATTTCATGTGGAAAGGTATAGAATAATTTACAAGTTTGGTTTATATAACTCTAGTTAATGTACTCATGATTTGCTTAATTTGCTCAGAAATCATTTCAGTTTGCGTAAATGAAAGTGAATAAATGCATACAAGAAATAAGTTGAAACCTTTTGACTTATACAACTCTATGTAGACTTAAGTTTTGAAACACAATGTTCCTTTTCTGCCTTATATGAAATATTTTGTGTAATATGTCTCTAAATTATTATACTTAACATTTGCATCTACTTTGCAGTTAAAACAAAACTTTACTGTTCCAATATGTTGCAAAAGGTGCTTAATAGCTAACTTACATACCTATACAATTTGCAATTATAACCTCAGCGCCATCTACAACGTTTAACGTGTACTTCGTGCTGCACGAGACGGCGTGTCGCTGTGGTCAGTCAGTCAGGAAAAACGCGGGATATTTAAACTGCAAGTTTGTACAGGTTTTTCCGTTGGTCTGTATTTTAACGTTAAAATAGAACTTTTTGTAGAATTGCACTGGACCCAAAAATTCAATGTCGAGATACCTTTGTAAATGGAACACCCGAATATGCATAAAATCCTCCCAAAATAACCCACTACACAAAAGTACGTTAAATTTCAAAGTTTTATATAAGTTTAGCTTCTTAAAGCATGACAAGCAAGACTTTCAAGAAAGTCTCCGAATAACAAACTACCCCTTAAATGGAAACTTTTTAGAATATCTCGATTTCATCGAAAATGGTATCTAATCATTTTAATTAAATTGTTATATTTTTAAAACATCTTCATGACAAATGAATATGCTTATCTGCTGAGAATGTCCTTAAAATTCCTTTTCACTCTGGATCACTTTAAATAACTTTAAAGTTTAATAGATAAACAAACGTTTACTTCACATGGAATGTAGACTGTGTTGTTAAATACAGTTTATGTCTCATACATTTTATTTTGTAAAACCAGCCGTTTCAGTTTTACTCTTGATTATATTCCTCAATTCCTCAATAATTATATTTTCTAAATGGCAAAGTCCTTCTGCCGTACTTGGGTGTGGAAAGTATTTTTTTAAATATCAAACATTCTTTACAGATCCTTTAGTAGCAACACCTATACGTTTTGATAAAATAGAAAGAGGCAATTTGGATCTTAGAACGCTAAGACAGGCAAATGTTAAAACAGAAAAAAATTTGCATTCACAATATAATTTCAAAGACGTCCCGCAGACAATCGTTTAAAACATCTATTACGTATTGTCTACTGTATTCCGTTGTAACTACAATAAAATGTTTATTTTGAAGTAGATAGAGAAATAAGTGGTTGTGCAAGAGTAGAGAAAGTAATGTGAGTGTATCATATCAGTACTATCCGTGTTAGTACGGATGGTATTGAAATTAAGGATTTATTATAAATCGGAACAATAAATATAATTTTATATTCAAATATTCACACAATAGCAACATCTCCTTCTTGAGTTAATATTCGGGCAATATGGGACTTTACATTAGGATAATAAATAACTAAACAATATTAACTCTCTGAAACAAATAATATACTGATTTAATGAAGATCCATAATTCAAAATATTAGTGATAGGATAAATATTAATAGCGAAAATTAAACCAATTTAGGGTAAACTTTCCTAATATATAACACAAAGGCAAATATATCTTGACCTAATACTAAACATTTTGGACTGAAGAAAAGTTAAAACATAATTAACAAATTTAAATGTAATCAATGTAATATTATTAAGAAAGAATCCCGAACGTCAACAGTTAAAGTGATACTTGAGGTAAAACCTGACCTCCTACCAGACCTATAGAGAATTAATATATATTAAACTGCATTGTAATTACTATTAAATATTCAGTAATAGTACATAACAGCAGCTCCAACATGTAGGAAGTTATAAATGAACAGATATTTTAACTGAATGGTCAAAATGTTATTGCAATTATTAAAACAATGAATTATTAGTGACAAATTAGCTATAATGTCAGATAAAATGATTGAAATGCGTCCCCGTAACGAACTGTTTTCCATGAAAAGTGATTCTTAGTGACAAATCTATGTTCTTGTGAGATTGCGCGATCTAATGGACAAAATTTCTGAGCTAGACCAACAAATAACTGCCTTACCCGCTGTTCATCACGACTTGCTTTGGAAGTAGTGAACGCCAACGAGGTGATAATATCCGTAGTAAATTCCGAAACAGATCAATCCCAGGTGACGTAACTAAACAGGGAAGCATTAAAAAGTATTTAAGTTCTCTATTTTGTAACTGTAATAGGGATGTCTAAGCTCTGTGGAGCCTGGACTAAATTAAGCATCATTTAATTATCGGCCCATTTGATTGTTTGAGGGCTTTATTATTCATTCATTCACTCATTCACTCAATCATTAATTAAGTCCAGATAATTGTAGTAGTATATTCATATAATCTGCTCTTGAGACCTGTAAGAAAGGAGATAATGTATTTATTTTTGGAACTATATACACTTAACTTTAAACACCACGCAGTTAAAGATTATTTTAAATAGCGCTAATCTATGAAAGGTAGAAGTATTTCGTTCGAGATAAAACTACAATTGTGAGTATTGGAAATGCACTGGAAACGCTGAAAGGGAGCTTAAAATATTTCAGGAATGTATGTGCGAAAGACGAAGAGAGCGAAAATAACGTCAATAACAAAACTATCGACAAATACCTGAATTGATACTGGAATTTTGTATAAAAGCACCTACGTTTCATTTGGCCAAAGTGTTTTTATTTTCCTTTGAAGCTTAAATAACTGTGCGCCGAACTCACTGGTTAGGTATAAGAAAACTGAACCGTCCTGGCGCAACTAACTGAAGCAAACCCACCTCCCTCCCGTAGGTCAGTCTTTCAAGTATCGGAATACATTTTCTCGCGTCTGTACAATAAATCAAAATTGACCACTGGGCCAACTCCTCTTTATACTAAACCTAATCCTACTTTCAGTGCAGTTTAAGGCATAGTTCGCAAGCTGTGTGCAGGCTTCCATAAGAAAATCTGCTCTACTAAATGTATATAAAACAATTGCGTAATCACCACACCTGAAAATTGGAGAATCAGCGCAGTTTTCAAAATCTTGTAACGAAAAACCTAGAAAGGAACCCTGAACCAAGTGTGTTGCAATATAGCCTGTTTTTATGGATATTACAATTCAACTTTATCTCGTAATTTAGCTTCCAAGGAATGTCTAAAATGTAAACGATTAAACTGTAAAATTACAAGTAATGATTAAATTACTTAATGAATTAATTAAAGAATTACAATTAAAGATTTACAGCTAATCATTATGTTCATTTTGCATGCTTTGCGCACTTACTGTATTTTTGTCTCCGGTTCTTTTTCTGACGCCTTCTTAGGTTTCTTATTCAGACAGTTGAAGACCTGGACCAAATTGCGCAGAGCATGCGTTCGGCAATGTAGCCCAATAAACCTAATAACGCTGTCTAAACTTACAAAATTTTCCGATAATAGCACATACCCTGGACGTTTTCACCTGTCGAATAAAGATCCTGTACCAATATTTCGCAAGTCCCGAACTCTATGCCCAAATGCTGCACTTCATAAACTCTAAACGGTGTGTATGAAAGAAGGATGTTACTTATTCACATTTGTATATAATATACAACAATAATAGCAACAACATTAATCACTAAAAATATTGTTGGAGCAATTGTTGGAGCTTTCGTGGGTTAAGTTTCAAATGTTGGTTAAACATTTAGTCCCTTTTCCTTTCTTGTAAGAACAAGGAAATGTGTAATAACTTTTATCTTACATTTTAACAGGTGTAAAAATAAGCCTTTGGGGTAGATTGGATTGAGAAAGTAGTGTGAGTGAAATATATTAATGTTTTGCTATAAATATACGTTATGAATAAGACGATTTTATTATTTTAAATTGCCCGCCAGGGATGACCAGTAATGGAGCAACGCGTTCCTCTGCACAGAGATGGATCTACCTGTAAAATTGCATAGTAGGAAATAAAATTCCTAAATATTCGCAAAGATAAGTAACAAATTGGAATTATGTTATTTAAAAATAAAGTATATTTAATTGATGCCTATGGCAGTGAAACGAAGAATAGCTGTGCCATACATTGAGATCAAATCTAAATACCTAATAATTGTTTATGCGAAAAGAAGCATTCTAAATTAAATATATGTGTAGAGCTTTCTGCTTCCCTTGCTATGCTTTCGGTGTTATGGAAAATGACCTCAGTCCATATGATATTTTTAGTATATAATTTCTAACAAGTATCTCCATTTTATAGAATGTGCTGGTGATTTAGTTGCCATGCTGGTATGTTTACATGGTTAAGACTAAGTGATCCGTGGTTCATATCCAAGCTATGGCTCAAGTTCTACCTTTCCACGGTTACTGTCACAGCATAGTTAATTACTTTATACCTCTCGCTTACATATATTTTGCTTTAATGTCACTAGATTTTGTGTCCAGAACTGAGATAATACCTAACAAACCAGTTATTGTTTATGACTAGGAAAGTTTACGAAAATGTATTTACTGCTTTCTCTTCTTCAACCACATCTGTTTAATGTTACTACAGCCTACTCCATACATGTCCTGTATACAGCTATAATATTTACACTTGCTGGTGAAATAATCTCTATGATGCCACCCCTGGATGATCAATTTGTTTTCAGTTTTCATTTTCTATCTTAGAAAGGTGTAAGCAACATCCTTGTGATTCACATTCATCTACACGTGAATAATTAGCGGCTTTCACTTAACTACGTTTGTGTGCAATTGGACTTTTCTTCCTAATAGTAGTGGTTCTGTGAACTTTATATTCTAGAGGTCCGTAGTTCCAATATCGGTCAGGATCCGCTATCTGGGTAAGGTATTATTTGCGGGTTTCCCTTATCCTGAAAGATTAATGTACGTTAACTATAATCCTCATGGACCCTGGACACATTTGAGCAACATTGCACCCATTTCATACACCGTCCGATACGACTTAACGTTGGAGGGCGTAAATTTTCCAAAACAAAAGAAAAAAAAAAACACGACATTTGCAATAGAATATGTTGCACGTGATGGGCCACAATTATGTGAATGAAACACGTACGGTTTTTTTCTAAATTCCACATACGCACACACTCACACAAACTTGCCCGCGTGCGCGCGAGGAGAGAGGAAGAGAGACAGAACCACTTCATGTCGCATTACATATGTGAATCTTTCCACAAAATGCATCTTCTACTGTTCAGCTCCCTTCAAAACAATATTTGTCCTGTAATCTTTTAGACGTACAGCAATAGTTCCTATCCAACTGTGCCCCACAGACCGATATGTGGATATCTAATTTTTTGTTGGAATGCAACATTTGCTCTACTTACATTAGTAGATAGTAGACCACCAAAGACTATTCATACACTACGTAGCATTTGCAGAACGTGGAGTGCGTCAGGGAGAAGATAAGGAAGTCCATCCGTGCCCCATCTGCCTTACATTTATTACAAGCGGCGTTCAGAAAAACGTTCTGTTTCAATTTATCTCCGCTCCAGCTCTGCGTTGGCAGTTCCTGACATGCGTTGTAGACGCTCCGTATCAAGGAGAAAAAACTGCACCATTGTGAGATCGCTGTCGGCCAAGTACACTTTGTTGTGCTTGTTTGCAATGTCGATGTAGATTGAAAATCCCGCTGCTTGTGAAAACAGAACTGTGATTCGTTTTCTGAATACTATGAAAGAGAAAAAAATTGAAATTTATCAGTATATTTGCGATCTCAAAAATATTGGTGTTTCCACACAACAGCGCACGATCACACACTGCAAATGCGACGGAAAACATCCTACAGGGATTTGGCTGGGACGTTTTTGTCCACCCCCCGTACAGCCCTTACCACGCTCCTAGCGACTTTCATCTGTTTTAGCATCTCAAAATATTCCCTGGCGGTCAAAACTTCAATAATGACAAAGAGCTGGAAGAAAATGTTTCCAACTGGTTGAAGACACAGGCGGAAAACTTCTATGAAGAAGTTATACAAAAATGTTTGCCTCGTTATGACGAATGCCTGCAAAATTTCGGCAGTTATGTGGAAAATTAGTTTAAGGGTTGTAGAATTTAGAGCAATAATTAATTTTGGTGTATCTGTACACAATATAATTGTATTACCTAACAGAACTTACTTTCTGGACGTACCTCGTATTATCAGTCTGTTGTTAGGAATAGCCGCGACTACGCGAAATTGCAAATTTGAGATCATCATCCACAACAAATACTTTGTGACACATTGTACAGAAATTCTTTCGAAGTAAGGAGGTTAAATTAATTTCCTGGTTTGTGAAATATCTATATGAGAGTAATCCAAATAAGCCGCGTTCTAATCCCGAATGACTACAAAATTACCTGCGTTTCTTTTATAGGATATTTCTAACTTTCTTTGTAGATATCACAAACAGACGCTCTTTCATTGTTGTTAAAAACATTGTAACAATTAGAACAACATATACATCAGCGAAGATGCCGCCATCTAGCCTGTAGAGCTGACGTAGCCAGATTGGATGTACCTAGCGCTATCTGCTGGCCACATATTGAAGTACAGAACCATGAGATAAATACATAGACTTTTAAAAGTGCAAATTACTGTGATTATCTGAGAAATATAAACTCCATAAAGAAGTATTTCACATAAATTGCATGCTATAAGTAGATGTACACATTTTGTGCAGTAATATTTTGTATATCCCTTATTTCCTGCCTGTTGTGGAACTGTCAGCCACAATGAAAGTGAATTGCGAGGACGTTCCCAGAAAATTCAAGATATACATTTCGTTTGACATAAAAATATCTTTAAGTTTTGTTACTTTAATCAAAAGCATTAGAGCTAGCTTTGAGACAATAGAATTTTTTCAAAAATGTTCCATTTACATAAATAAATCTCATGTACCTCAACTTCGATTTCAATTGTCAGGATGGTATCAGCACAGTCACTTAAAGCAGTGAGCACAGGATTTGAACCCACATCCATGAGATGAATGGCCGGGCTCCTAACTGAGCCACCCGGACCGCTATGTCGATATCATATTTAAGGTTAGTACAGAATCATTGCTCTACTTACGTAGGTAGATAGTAGACCACCAAAGGCTATTTATACGCTCTGCAGTATTTCTTGGACTTCGAAGGGGTCAGGGAAAGGTTAAGGATATCCGTCCTTTAGTGTCAATATTATTTTTATCTGTAGCCACGAATGGTCAGTGCATTACGAAATATATATATATATATATATATATATATATATATATATATATATAAGGTGAGATCGGCTACAAATATTTTCTGGCTCACTGTGACAAAAATTTCTTTTATAGTGTGGAATGTAAATTAAATACTTGGACTGTATCACATCTAGATGAAAGAAAACGAAATGTTGAAGTAATCAGTGATATCGGTTATGAAAAACAGACATCAAATTGCAGGAAAGTAGCACAGAGAGTATTCCAAGGTTCGGTGTTAGCACCTTTGCTATTTCTGATCTTCATAAGCGATCTCTCACTTCGTACCAATAAACGATGTAGCAAGTACAGCTCCATTCGAAGATGACACTAATGTCCTAGTGAAGAGTAATGTTTAAATTTTTGTGACTAATTAAGTCGAATTATTTTCTTGAAGTTTACTTTGAGTTAAATCTAGGAAACCCTCTGTGAACGTATACAAAAAATGCTGTTAAATGTCTAAATCGTCGATTGCCACACGCTTCTAAAATAATGTATGATTATTAGAGCTCTCATTTTGCATATATACATGTTTTGTTCCTTGAAGTTTAAACGTATTAAGGTTAGTAATACATTTGTTCCTATTTGTAAACTATTCTTACCGAAGTTTTATAGTGCATAAATATGAATATTTAAGGGACTAATGCATATTTAAACAAATTGTGTACATATTTATGCATATATTTAATTTGTCAGAAATGTTCCCTACGTCTATTTCACCAGATACTTGAAGAAGAGAAAAACGAGAGATAATTTCTCTTTTCTTGTTCATTTTGTGTAGGAATGCTAGATATAACGTTTCTAAATTCATAAATGTCGCCGTAAATGAATTGGTAGCATTCAATATTGAGCACTTCCTGATATAAAAATATGCCGCTCAACATTGTTCAACAACCTTGTGGTAAATTTTTAAAGTCCGTTGTGTACGTTACATCATAAAAATTGACATGGTATGTATTAATGCTACAAACAAAGTCGTCTGTCGTAACAATATAAACAAGAATTAAAAGTTGAATTTTACACTTGTACTGCTAATTGTAATTTCTGAAATCTGCGTAATAGGAAATTACATTGTCGAGACAGAAGAGCAGTCAAGTTCAGTTACTTCGACAGTGGAGTGAAGGAAATCTTAGTCTTAAAAACAGATGGCAATATAGTACTCAGCAAGTGTGATAACATTAAGGTTTACTTTTGAATTTTCGGAATATTTTAAAAATCAGTGTGATTTTTGGTTTGGTGGTTGTTGGTTCTATATCACAAAATTACACTCATATTACTTTATACCATTTTTGTATGTGTCCTGCAACAAAAGATATTGACGTGGCAACTTATTTAAAACAGCTGCTCATAGAAATGCTAGTCTCCAAGATCTAAAAACCTTACCAACAATATTTACTGCAAGTACAAGTGGAAATAGTGGCAATGGTAATTTTCTGAGAGATGTAAGCCTTAAAATCATTGTCAACCGGAATAACTTTATTTAAGGTAAAAATGTATAATTTCAAAATTTCCTGGAAGAAATATTACGAATGAAAATTTCCTGGTGAATAAACATTAAGGAAAAGCCGCCTTGATAAAGTTTATGTAGAAATAATTTTATGAAATTAATTTTTTTTGCTTGCTCCATTTATACCCCGCCTTTAACTGCTATGGTCATATCGGCGGCCGTTCTCCTTTGGAACATACTGAAGGTGTTAACTCGTTAACTTTGGGTATATTTATCATTACATCACGCACACATTCACACTCGCATTCATACTTCCATACTCTGGGGAAGGTGGGGAATTATCGAAATTAATTTATCAACTACCCCGAGAGCCTTTACAGAAATTTGAGCTTTACAAATACTTGTCAGTTTGTTATAACTTTTAAGTGTATTACACAAAAATATTTTTATATGCAAGCAAAATATATATGTCCTGTAATTCAGCTGGTTTGATTAATTTGGTTAAAGATCTACAAAATTTTTTCGTTCTGTACAATTACCTTGCTCCCCACTAAAGGACGTTCCATAATTTACCAAATAATACTTACGAATTTTCAATAAAGTAATTCTGTTCAGCTAATACAAGAAATAACCAAAAGTATCAACGACTCACGATTATAGTTAAATCGTGTTGGAGAATTATTGTCAAAATCGCCGTGGATAAGCAACTGAGTCTGAGTAAGTAATACATCACCTCATTTTCTCGAGGCTACTTACTGGAAATAACAAGCAATTCGGCGATTGCTAGGGTTTTTCGTGATGCACTATCTGATTTTGTCACCTGCTAAATAAAATGAGGATAACCTCTTGGTTATGTTACAGATGCAGCAGAATACATGCCTAGAACTATTAAAGCCTTACACTTATTACATTGTAAAGCAGTTCTGTGACTTGTTTGGCGCATGTCCTTCACCGGTTGGCACAGATAATCCAAGCGAATTTTCCCGAAGTAAATACCTTAATTTCGTCTATGAATAAAATGTTTGTGAGATCGCCATCAAGTGTGAAATTATTTATTGATATGGCGCAAGATACTCGTCTATCCCAGAAGACAAACGTCGCGAGATGGGGAACATGGATTGAAGCAGTTGTATATTACGTAGTACAATGAAATAGGTGCTCGACGTGATACACAAAAATAAAGCAGCAAGTTCTTGCTTTGAGAATAGTCTCCAGAGTAAATTAGTGTTTATTAAAGGTCACTTAATAAAAATCCTAGCTGCAATCACATGATTGGAATAAAAGGGAATACCCTTATCTTCTGCCCTACAGATATACGAACAGTTGTCGCCGGAGACATACCAGGAGGAACAGGAAAGTGTCTTTGCAACAAAATTGACATATTTGAAGCCAGTAATCCAGGTATCATGCTTCTGTGAGATATAAATGTGTTGCTACATAGTGAATCTGAGGAAGAACTTAAGGCTTATTCTGAAAGTAACAAAGGTTCCTTTCGCAAATATCATGTGGCTTTTGTAAAGCAGAGAGATTTTCACTTCGTATAAAACATTTTAAGTGTCAGGAGAAAATCGTTTCTTCCAGAATATTTCAAAAGTATTTACTGGTGTAGTACAGTAAACACAAATAATGCCAAAGTAGACCGAAAGGAGACTAATAAATATTAATATATTTGTGATGGTGTTTAAGAATTCGATATTCGATTACTTCCAGATTGAGAAGTGTGATAAGGTTAAATTAATGCACTTCAGTTTAAATTTGTATCGCACACTGATCCGATCCAAGATGGACTATGGTTGCATCGTTTATGCTTCAGCTCGACCGTCTGTGCTGAAGAAACTAGACACAGTCCATAACTGTGACCTTCGTCTAACATCGGGGCTTTCCCAACTAATCCTGTTGTTAGCCTCTACGCCGAAGCGGTAGAATTACCTCTGCAGTATCGGCGGGACATTTTGCTGGGAAATTATGGCTGCAGATTGATTAGTATGCCTTTGCATCCGACTTTTGCACCCTTTTTCGGCACCGCCTTCGCCGTCCAGTATGTGAATACCCGTGAAATGCCTAAGCCTACGCTTACGTTTACGCTTCCGTGAGCTTCTTGCGAAACATGGACTCGTGCTGCCTAGTATTCTCCTTAGAGGCGAAAGATTGTATCCCCCTTGGTTCCCTGCTATAGATCAGGTAGATCTTGGTATGACGCTGCACAGCAAGTCGACGACGCCTATGATTTGTATCTGCAGATTACTCTTAGAAATTTTATCGGGCTATCAGAATTTTAACTTCATTTTTACAGACGGTCACACTGCACCAGCGGTGTTGGACGCGCGTTTGACCATGGGGCCGAACCCTTTACATTCGGTCTCCATGGCAGCACTTCCATTTACACTGCACAGCTGAATGCAATATATCGAGCCATTTTATATGTTCGCCGCCGAAATTTGGGTGACTGCCTTATTTTAAGTGATTCCCTCAGCGAACTTCACAGCCTTCGTGAGTTGTACAACCACAATCCTCTCCTACAGCGTATCCAGGACGCTCTAAACGTTCCACACGCCTCGGGCGTTAGCGTGGTTTGTGCATGGGTTCCTGGTCACGTGAGCTTGCGGGGGAATGAAATGGCGGATGCGGTAGCCAAGTTGGCAATTTTAAAATTATTTATATCTGTAAAGGGCCTCTACGACACATAAACTACTGTATAAACCTTTACGTAAAATACTAATTACAAACTATTTAAAATTAGTCCACTAATTAAAATTTCTAATAATGCCCAAATCATGGATCAATTAAAAGTAAAACCAATGCTTTGGAACGAAGAATAGAACCGAAATTATTTAAAATTTGGCACAGATCCCAGTGTAACTATCTCATCTGTGACCGCGGAAGACTTTCGGCTTGTTATGCGTAGGGCGGCGCTCTCGTGCTGGCGCGATGAGTGGTCTGCTCTCCATGACAACAAGCTGCGAACAGTAAAGGAGCTTTCGAATCACTTGGTGACCTACTGTCGCCTATCGCGGCGGGAAGAAGTTATTTTGGCTCAGTTGCGTATTGGCCATTGTCATTTCAGCCACAGCTTTTTATTAAACCGAACACCGGCTCCACCTTGCCCTCTCTGCTGTACCCAACTGTCCTTGTGCCATGTATTTTTAGATTGTTTTAGGCTGGCCCGTCTCTGCAGGTCTCTCCAGCTGACGGCCAGCTTGGCAGCGCTACTCGAGGATGACGGGACGACGATGGGCTGAGTTTTAGCGTTCGTTTTATCTGCAAATTTTAGGATTTAGACACTAAAAGTTTGGGTATTTTAACCATTTTATCTCCTCTCTGGTTTCAATGGGTTTAGCTCCTATTTTAGTCTTTACCACATCGTTGTCCATGAGTTTTTTCTTTGTTTTTCTTTGATTTATTGCATTTTAATCTTTTAATTTTTAGCCATTTAATTGGTTCTTAAGGGTGCTGATGACCCAGTAGTTGAGCGCCCTTAAAGACCACATCATCATCATCATCATCATCATCATCATCATCATCATCATCATCATCATCATCATCATCATCATCATCATCATCATCATCATCATCATCATCATCGTCATCATCAGTTTAAATGGATATTATAAAATGTTTAGTGCATACACGCAAGGATATAATCATACTTTATAGTGTATATAAATCTGGGCTCTGGGGATTAGAACAAATTGACTACATCAAATTTCTCGGACCTCAAGTAGACACACGTAAAGTGTACCTTCCCCAAACTCAGATCTGCCTGTCTTGCTCTCGGAACACTGGTAAATGTACGGTGAGACGACATACTAAATTAGAGTTCTAATCATATCTTAACTCTAACTTTGTATATGGAATATATAATGGGACAACTAAGTAAAAAGCAAGCAAGTGTTTCTCATGCAAAAGTAGTTTATTAGAATGATTTCTAAGATATATAACAGGTAATCATGCAGTGTATGCAAGATGGAAATATTAACCCTTCCTTATATGTATATATTCTAGATCTTAAAACTCATTTGTATGCAATCGAGCCTCAAACAATGAAATTCCTAATATAAGCATTAGATAAATGTCTAATACTCATCATCCCAGCGCAAAGCGTTCTTGTTACCAGCCGACAAAGCCATGAGTGAAGATGTCTATGGAGAGAGAATGGTTTATGAGAGAATGCTACATTCTGAAAATTGCCACAATTTTAGATAATGTTTCTTGATTTAGTTCAGGGATGTACATTTTCATTGGGGTATATGTTCCGTTCGTGAGAATAAAGAAAGGGCAACCTGTTTTGTCGATAATGTTGTGTAATATCCATAGACAATGACTGGAGCAAAAACATTTCTCTAAAATAAGTGTATGTAAATACTTCTGGAAGTTGTTTGTGCATAAGGAGGTTATGAGATAACAAGAATTGCCAACTAATGTTAAACACAACCACCTACAGTCAGTAATAAGGGGAAGCTCATAGTATAACAGATTGAAGCACTAAAATACCAGAGATTAAACAATGTTAGTACACTAAAATGCAGGTATCGTTAAACAAAAGATTTACCTAAAATATTTTAGTTACTGAGCCATTTCCGACACACCATTCGTTTGAATTTTCCAATTATTGAACTGCTACCTCTAAAATCTGATGTTATATTTATTTTTTCTGTGGTTAAGGCAAAGAGAGCGATTTCTAAACTCACCTTATAACGATCTTCAATTTAAAAATTTGACTATCAGCTCGAGGCTCCTTTCTGATACCTTTATTGCATGGATATGCAATTACATATGCTTACCTGGATTCCTTGAAATCTTAGGGAAGTAATTTAAGGATTGCCTCTTTAGTGCCATTCCGGTGCTTTTTAACCAGAAGGAAGTTATTAATTAATACATGTTCCTAAGTTTTAAAACAAGAATGTATTTGGGGCTACGCTTACACTTGTCTATAAAATTAAACAGTATTTGTTAGCCAAATCATTTGAATCTAACAAATCACAATGTTTATAGTGGAAGGAAGAACGTTTGAGAGAGAAAGCTATATTCAGAAGAGAATTATTTGAGAGAGTTTTGCTAGATTTGCTTTATGTATCTCAATTTTAATCGTGGTACACGCCTCATATGTGAGGATAAAGAACAGGCAACATATCTCATAGAAAGTATTTAATGAATATCCATGGAAATATTCCAAAGATGTGAGCATAATTGAACAGTTTAGGAAATTTTACAAAGCTCAAACAAAGTTTAAAATAAACCAGTTATCTGCAGTACTAACGGTACACACACACACACACACACACACACACACACACACACACACACACACACACACACACACGCACATATATATAGTGTGACTTTCTGGGTTCGTAGAATTAAAATCCAGGTTGCAGAAATTCAAAGTGGTCTTTATTTGCGTATAAATACACTTTGGTCAACCCTTGCAGTAGCAGAATTACGTAAAATACACAAATAGAATGCTCAAAGTCGCTGACCACAAACACAGTTGCACGCGGACGATTCTGAAATTGCATTTCCACTTCGTTTGCAACTGGCGTAACGACTGTACACTCAACTGACCGCGGCTCGTTAATTGATGTATCCGGACACCTGTGGAATGTTCTGTAAGATGGCACCAGAAGAAACACGGACTTTATAGACATGTATCTGTTTCGGCAAGTCTTTTATCTCCGCCCTGCTCTATCTGTATGTTATATCCGCGCTGCACTGTCTTCTTGTGCGCGTCGCCGTCAGTCTCGACAATAGTATAACAGGACGAGGCACGAAGAATACGATTGATTTAGTATAACAGTAGTCAGACAGAGCGTGTGAGGTCCTCGTTTTAGCGAATTCCTATTACAGGTGAATCCATTCAAGGATACAAATCGTACTTCACAAATAATTCAGAGCGTTCTAAAAGTGTAACACATTCTTCCTTAATTCTTCTCAGTTCTCGCAGTATTCCGTAGCATTGCTTTGTATTTTCAAATGCCTGATACTTTCCTGTAATTCCATATTTTATTTTTACCTTCCCTACTATATAGAGTAAATAGAGGAGATATAGTAATCCGTCCAAAAGTTCCATGTCGAGATGTCAATCGAAATACCCCTTGTGTGGTCTCCTGAATAAAAAGAGCATTTTAGGAAAGGGTGATAAGGATAGGAGTAGTAAATATACTGGCTAAAAATGTATGACATTGTACTTAATTCGATTTTGAGAGCTCAGTAGAAGAACAAGTTCTCGGTTCATGAAGATACACAAATATTTTTTTTAAAAAAAGTACTGTGTGTATAAGAGAGTGTCTTAGTAAATGTGTGTGCGTTTCGTTTTTGCTGAGTAAAGCACTTCTTAGATATTCCTTGTTATATGTTTAAGTGTTTAAGTTGTGACAGGAATTCTATTCGTAGTTAATTTCTCTCCATCTTGATCAGCTACACGTTCGGGGGCAATTTGGTGCGGGATTTCTATGTTTGAGATGGGATGCACGTTGACTTTTCGAAAACCCACTTCGGAAAGCTAGACATAACAGGGTTAATTCGTTTTATTTTGAGTTGTTTCTTGATGATTGTGTTTGATTAAATAAGAGTCATGAGAATCTAATTTTGAGGCGTGGTTCGGAATAAAGTTTCGGAGAAGTCAAATTTGGTAACTATTTAATTGTATTATTTGAATTAAATTTTACTTGAACTTCCCTTCCCCGTCACTTGCAGGTTACTTCCAACATATCGATAAATTCTTAATTTGTTATGTTTAAACAGTTCCAACTATCACATAAAAGATCTTGATCCTGCACCACTATTCATCACACTCATGATTACAAAACATCTCTACACAGATTATTGATTTTTCTTAACTATCGTTACTCCAATCTTAATTTTATGATTGGCCTGTTTTATTCCACGTCACAACATTACCTTAAACAATTATTACTACGGCCAATCACAAAATTACATATACTTTTACTTATTTAAATTACTAAATACACAATCACTTTTTTAAAAAATTTATAAACTTTTCATCACTTTTCTGAATATAACTCGAAACTACTGTTACAAAGTCTTTGACATATACCTCTTAATCCGAAAATAATATTGAATATTTTTGTCTCTGTGCAATAAAACAGAAAGAACTGTTAAATTTGTTGTATAGTGACCAGTTTTATATTGATTTGGCTCTGGCTTAAAAGCAGTTGTACTGAATTCTCCTTGCACATACAAATAATTAGCAATAAGAGATTTATTCAAATGTTTATCTAGAGTGTGCTCAAATGGACAGACGAATAGCGTTTGTTACAAGAGTAGAGAAACAGGCGTGAGTGAGCACATCTTTCTCTTGTCTACCACATCATAGTAGGTAGCGGAGTCAGTGCACTCCACCCAATAAGTCGATACGAAGCTTCTCTAGAAAGACACCTTTTAGCGTCCATGTATAAGGAAAATGTTTTTAGAAAAAGTTAATTTTTGTTTGTCTGTCTGCAGCTAATAATATATTGAAAAATATAACGTCGTTTAATGCTTCTGTTTCGTATATAAACTTTTCATAAAGAAGCTAGGCATGGCATGGACTTGGTTTCCTCAGAAATGTATCTAATGTTTAATTAACAAACTACAGCCCGCATCGGTAGCGTAGATGGTAGCGTGTCTGCCTCCCTTCAAAAGATCCCGAGTTCGAATATCCATCAGGGTGAGTTATCTGGACAAGGTTTTTTCCAGCGTTTTCCCTTATCCTTAAAGACGAATGTAGGGTAACTGTAAGCTCCATGGGCCCTGGATACCGTTGAGCATCATTTTACCCATTCCATTCACCGTCCGATACGACTTAACATTTGAGGAAATAAAATTACAACAAAAAAAATTCCAAAAAAGTGCTTGGTGGCATGTGATTGCCTCTTGTACTACTGTCTACTTTTGCTCACAAGAAACCAATATCAGGACCATGGATAATGAGCTGCTAGCGATGGTGCTGCCTGAGGTTCTAATCAACACTTGTGCCGCTAGGAGCGTTGCAGTAAGAAAGTTAGTCCACCGCATAATAGATGGCCGAATGGTAGAATTATGTCGCTGCAGGAAAGGGGTGCAAAATATTCTAAGGCCCTCTGGTACAGGATATCAGCTTATTTGAAGACGAAACAAACAATCAAGATGCTTAATTATTTTTCTAAATAAGGTATAATTCAAACTGTTACACGTAAAAAAATAAATTGCCTTCCATAGTTTATTTTCTCTGGCACAAATGCCCAGAGATGTACTTAGTTCTAGGCACTTCCTTTCCCATACACAATTATTTATCCGTAAAGTATTCTCTCATTATATATTACAGATTCTCTTTACCTTTAAGCCATAAGCTGCAATTAAATCTAAGACATAATAAATAGCATAATTATAATTTGATACAAAATCTTTTATGTAAAAACAAAGATCCATCAAGCTATAAGATATTACAAGTGGAGCCACCTATGGCGACAGCGCCTGATAGATCAAAACATTCTACATCTGACCGCGCAATTCATGTAACTAACAGAGCGCCTGCTTTCTATATTCTGATTAACATTGAGTGTATTATTTTCATCATACACTCTCAACTCATTTTTCTACAAAGGTTTAAGTACTCTGAAGGGTGCTGCTGCACAGTTATGAGATATACTGTTCATGTACACGAAAACACGTAAGTAGCAGTTCTTTTAAATTCCCTTTGTGGCACCAGAGTGTAGCAAAAGGTGGCCTTTCGAAAATCTGGCTGGCTGACAGCACCTTCTTAGACATCTGTCGTTTTCATAAAAATCGCGAGAAGAATATTTGTAAATTCGTGCTATTTCAAAGCTTTTCATTCAGAAAGGAGAGAATGTGCAAGTTTCCTATAGCTGAAATAAGAAGGAAATTATTATGTGGTCCTCTTCTTTGCATTTCATGTGTCAGAGGGCACGTGGGGAATGCCGTGAATGAACGTTCAGATGAGCTTGGAAAGAGAGCTGCGATTTCAAGTGCTCGAGAGACTTACAGTCCATGCCCCATCTTTTATTTGAGGCAAACATTAGAGGAGATTAACATCAACGAGTGGAATAAATACTACCTAAAAAGTGATTGTGGTGCCTTGACTAAGGACTTATATTTCTCAACAACTTCTGACAGACATAAATATAAATTCGTTAATCCTATCTATGTTCTCAACCACTTCTTAACTGGATATGGCAAATTTCCAGCTTACTTACTACCATTGAAAATAAAATCCACATCTCATTGTATTTGCTGTAGTCATTTACCAGATACCCTCACATTGTATTTGATTGCCCGTTTTTCTGTTTTGAAAGATACGAACTTGAATTATTGCTTCAATCCTAAGGTTACACTTTCTCAGCACCACTTACACATATTTTGATGAATTAAAAAACGTATTAATATTTCATGGCTTCCTTTTACAAAATATTTCTTAAGCTAAATGATTCATCTTGATGTTTACTGTTTCTCAGCTTGATATAGGATTTTGTAGTATATTTGTAAATTGTATTATACTAATAAATCTGTAAATTATATTCCAAATATACCTTTGGGGAAAATAGGAATCAAAAACGAAACTGGATAATAAATAAATGAACTACTAATCCACTTGTAGGTGTGTCATGGTTTGCCAGTTACAAATTTCAGCAACCATTGAGAATGAAGCGGAAACCACAGTCTATCTCCAGGAAATTGCAGTTATGTATTTTTTGTCGTGTCCATATTAAAGTACTGCATTTTGATTAAATCTTTAAGGGATATTTCAAGAAAAAGCAATTAACAACTATAACTGTTTCATTAAGATGGTATAGTTTTTGGAGTTTGGTATTTATTGGAAACCTTTATTATGAGTCATATTGTCCGCAGGCAACAACACATCAGAAACGAATCTTCTAAATACCATTTTTGGCATTAGATGGGCACTAAAACTTTATTTCCTATACAATTTCGCAGCCAAATCTCACTAAAGTTTTCCTACAACTCCCCTATAACAAAATAGCGTTTCAATGGACACTTAATACTCCGTTTATATTCCGTTTATACCCAGCCTGTAATTCCAATTGTCAAAGCGGCTGCCGTTCTCCTTTGGGATATTTCGAAGTGTTTAACTCGTATTCGTTGGGTTCAATCATTAGATCACGCATACATTGTCACTCTCATTCATGCTTCCAGACTCGAGAAGATGAGGTTTACCTTGGTCGGAGAAAAATCCAAAACCCTACGGCCGGGAATCGAAACCAAGACGCCTAGCACGCTAGGCATTTATACTTCTTTAAGCACTCAATAATCTCCTGAATTTAGTCACCCACACTACAACTATGAGTCACTGTAATTCCTGTATGTTCTATAAAGGAAGCACCAGCAGTGCTTTGGGACGGTCTATAACTATGGGTATGAAAATAAGAATTTGTTCAACAGGAATTTCCATATCTGTTCAATGTGATCTTCTTGTGGTCGGCTTAATCCGGTTTGTGTACTGCAAATTGTCATCTCGGTGAGTCTTTCACGAAATACATAACGAAAACTTGGCTTACGTTTAGTGTCAGGAGATAAACTGTAAATTACTAAACATTTAAGTATTAAAAGCTAATTATATGCGCAATTACATCATAGCCGGGTGTTTCTGAAGGCTTATCGCTGCTAAACCCTTGCGACTTTCCTTATCTCAAGGTAAATACAAATATATAAATTATATAGGCAGAAAGACGTGCCGGTCGTTTTAATCCTCTTTTAGTATCAATGCTAACCACTTATGATCAGTATTACATTTAAACAAAAATGTCACCACAATTTCCATAAAAGTGCAGAGTTTTAGGACCCTGCACCAAGAAAGTAAGGCCTTCAGAGAAAGGTCAGGGAATCTAATTGAACAGAAAAACCCAAAGAAAGCGTTGCTGAAATTGTAAACATTGTACGTAAGTTGAGCATGCTGCAAAGATTCGACAAGTAGCTTTCTAGAGCCTTTGCTACACAAAAAGTTAAAAAATCCTTAACGGTTTTATTTTACAATATATTGCTTACTAATTGTATTATAAAAGCTGATTTTAACTAAGCTACTGCATTTTAGTCAATAGGTTCCACATCGTTTCAAAAAAGGAAATCCGTTTGGAGACAATGTGGTGTCACAAAAAGAATTTACAGACACAGGTACGAGTATGTTTATATATGCAACAGAATATCTGTAAAGAGTGTTAAAATACCAAACATTGTACACACCTACTGCAGCAATCAAGCTTTGGACGAGTTAAGCGATGAAAGATAGGTAAACTCTTACTCAAATAAAACTGTAGCTCTTGTTAAAGCACAGTTTTTGTCAAAAAAATTTTAATATATGTAAATTACCCACATGTACTTATATTGCAGTCAAATGTGACGCCGCTCTGCTGTTTTATAAACTACTAGTTCTCCGCTGAATATTAAATAGCAAAGCCAACACATATTCTACACCAACTAAAGGATTTGACTACCGTATACACCTGCTGCCATCGTGTCTTCAAGAAGATACATGAACCTTGATATTACGAGTACTCCCTCTATCACCACTTAAAAGTGCAGAATGCTTAAATGAAGACAAACCGAAAATAAAGACAAAAAGGGTTTGCTTATACGTCATCTCTACTACTATAAGTTCACGGTACGCTGTAATAATAATTTGTTGAAGTAAGAACAGAGTGTCACGCAATGAAATTCAGAGAATTTTTAAAGAGCAACACAGAGCAGGTAGTGAAGCTTGTATAAGCGGATATTAAATCTCAAAAGTATTGAGAAAATAAACCGTGACAAGTGACATTTGATATTATCTTCATCCCAATGAACCAAAAGAGTTTCTTAGTTTAAATATATTTGACAGCACAGAGACAATGCACTGAGTAGATCAGGAAAACTCAGTCGACAATAACTATGTCGCTATATCATATTATTGCTTATTTTGCCAAAATAACTGTTCAAAACACATTGAAAAATATGGTAACATAACCTCTAAATGATTTTATCTGCCACAAATGCCCGGAGATATACTTAGTTATAGGCACCTGCTTTCCCATACACAAATATTTGTCCGTTCATTATTCTCTCATTATGCATTACAGATGGTCTGTACCTTAACGTCACAAGCTGCAATTAAATATAAGACATACAAAATAAACATAATTACAATTTGATACAAAATCTTATATAAAACTACAAATCTATATCCAACCTATAAGATATTACAAGTAGAGCCATTTATTGGCAACAGCGCCTGATAAATGAAAACATTGTGCCTCCGACCGGGCAATCCATATAACTAGTTCAACCTCTGCTTTCCATATTTTGACTAACATTGAGTGTATTATACTCATCATTCAGGCTCAACTCACTTTTCTACAAAGGTTTAGTTACTCTGACGGCTGCTGCTGCTGCACGGATGTGAGATAAGTGGTTCATGTACACGAAAACAACCAAGTTGCAGTTTTTGTAAATTCCTTTGGTGGCATCATATTGTTTCAAAGGGTGCACTTTCGAAAATCAGGTTGGGCAACAGAGTGCATGCAGTCGCAGTATCACCTCTTCAGCCACCTCCGCGACGAGCACTCACTGAAGCAGGGCACTACGTCCGAAGGTCAACTGCAGCAGGGCCTCCCTCTCCACGGGCAAAGGTGCTCCCGATGCCGTCACTAGCTCGACTGATAGGCTTGGTTTCCTCGACTGCAAACCCTTGGCCACGTCACGTCTGATCATCGCCGCGACTGCCCCGATGTTTACGAGTAAGCGGCACGGCTTTCCTATGAATCAACCGCCCGTGATGAGGCTGTCATCCATACTTCGGCAGATGGCGCGCAGTGTCACTCGGGGTGATGGTGTGTGGTGGCGCCGTCGTGCTCCTCGTCACGCCGGTCCTTACTCGTTCGTCAGGCTGCTGTTCCAGGTGTCGGTCATCTTAGTGGTCATCGTCTCGGCCAAGTTCATATTTGCAGCTTCCGCATTCGTTGTTAATTCGAACTTCATTTCTTACATCTTCTCGGTGATGGTGTCGTCGTCGCGCTTCCTGACACCAACTGTGGGTTCGTAGAAATAAAAGGCCGAGTTGCATAAATTAAAAATCGCCTTTATTTTTGTAGAGATACTCTTACAGATTACAGCAGCATTACGTTACGCCCACCATCAGTCTACCAAGCTGGATGACAATAACAGTAACAGAAGATTACATGATTAGCTCTCGTTACAATAACACTTCCAGCTGTCTCTCGTTTCACAACACAGTTTCACTACTTGCAACTAACTCTGTTTACCACTGCCGGCTGGCGTGTCTCAATGGCTTATATATCGCCTGATAATTTCTAGAACATTCTGAAATAAACCAGAAACCGAATTATTTCTATCAGTCCAGAAGGAATTAGAAATTTCCATTTATCTCAGTTTGTTTGTTTTGGCAGACCTTTATCTGCATGTTATCTTGTCTACCGGGATTTGGGTTTCACACTGCCCGCCTATCAGCTCCCTTTGTGTCAACATGCCACGCGACCGTAGATCCTGGTTTGCGACATTATTTATTTCGATTCAAAATCAAATACACATCTCATTGTATTTGTGGCAATAATCTTCAGGGGGTCCCATACATTTTTCTTGATTGCCCGCTTTTCGGTTTTGAAAGATTCAAACTTGAATTACTGCTTCAATTCTTAGGCTACACTTTCTCTAAACCACTTACACGTATTCCGATGAATTACAAAACTTCTCAATAGTTCATCATTTTCTTAAACAAGATATTTCCTAAGCTAAATTATTCATCTTGATGTTTCATGTTTATCAGCTTGATATTGAATTTTGCTATATTTTTGCAAATTGTATTATTTTCATAAATTTGTAAGTTATATACCTAATATTCCTTTGGGTAAATTAGGAATTGAAAAAATTCGCCAATAAATAAATAAACTGGTAATCCACTTCTAGATGTGTCACGATTTGCCAGATATAGAATTTGAACAGGCATTCAGAAGGAAGCGGACTCCATAATCTTTCGCTAGGAAATTCCAGTTATATATTTCGTTTCAAATGTACTGCATTTTAATAAAACCTTTAACGGATATTTGAAGAAAAAGCAATTAACAAATTTAGCTGTTTCATTAAGATGATATAGTTTTTGGAGTTTGGCTAGTAGACGTTCTCAACGACAGTGAACCCGTATAAACGCCATTTGTTATTTCTTCGAAACCTTGGTTATGTGTCATATTGTCCGCAGATAACAACGCATCAAAATAGAACTTATCTAAATAAAATATTTGGCATTAGATGGGCATTCGAAGTTTATTTTCAATCACGTTTCGTAGCCAAACCTGATTGAAGTTCTCCTACAGCTACCTATACCAAAATATCATTTTCATGGACACTTAATATGCTTTTTGTATTCCGTTTACATCCCGCTTGTAACTCCAATGGTCAAAGCGGCTTCCGTCTGCTTTGGACTATTTCGAATTGTTTAACTCATATACGTTGGGTTTAATCATTAGATCACGCATATATTCTCACACTCATTCATACGTACAGACTCGGGAAGATGAGCACTGACGTTGGTCGGAGAAAAATTAACACCCCCACGGCCGGTAATCGAAACCAAGACCCCTAGCATACTAGGCATTTATACTTCTTTAAGCACTCAATAATCTCCTGATTTTAGTCACCCACATTACCACTATGAGTCACTGTAATTCCCGTATGTTCCGTAAAGGTACCACCAGCACTGCTTTGGGATGGTCTATAACTATGGGGATGAAAATAAGCATTTTGTCAACAGGAATTTCCAGATCAGTTCAATGTGATCTTCTGGTGAACCGCTTAATCCTGTTTGTGTACTGCAAATTGCCATATCGGTAAGTATTTCACGAAATACATAACGAATACGTGGCTTACGTTTAGTGTCAGTAATTAAACTGTAAATTATTAAACATTTAAGTACTAAAATCGAATGTAATATCTGCAATTACATCATAGCCGGGTGTTGCGGAAGGTCTATCGCTGCAAAATCTTTGCGTCGTTTTTTACCTCAAAGTGAATTCAAATATATGAATAAAATCGTCAGAAACACAAACCAGTCGTTTTAATCCTCTTTTAGTGTCAATGCTAACCACTTATGGCCATTAATACATTTCACCTAAAACCTTCACCACAATTTGAATGAAAATTCAGAATTTCAGGACCCTGTAGCAAGAAGGAAAAACCTTCAGAGAAAGATCAGGGAATGTAATTGAACAGAAAAACCCAAAGGCGTTGCTGAAATTGCAAACTTTGTACGTAAGTTCAGCATGTTGCAACGATTCGACAATTTGCCTTCTAGAGATTTGTACACAAACAATAAAACAATTCGTAACGGTTTTATTTTGTCAAATATTACGAAATGATTTTATTAAAATAGCTTACTTTAACAAAGGTATTGTATTTTACCCAATAGGTGCGACATCGTTTGATACGCGGAAAACCATTTGGAGACAATGTGGTGTCACAAAAAGAATTTACAGATACAGATACTTGTGTGTTTATGTATGCAACGGCATATATTTAAAGAGAGTTAAAAATGCCAAATATTGTATATACCTCCAGCAACAATTAAGCTTTGAACGAGATAAGCGGTGAAAGGTGACTTACCTCTTAATCAACAAAAACTTTCGCTCTTGTTAAAACACAGTTTTTGTCAAAAACAATGTGAACAGATGTAAATTACCCATATGTACTTATGTTGCAGTCAAATGTGACGCCGCACCTCAGTTTTATAAACTTCTAGATCTCCAATGAATATTAAATATCAAAGCTAACATATAGTCTACACCTACTAAAGGAATTGACTACCTTATGCAATTGCTGCCACCATGTCTTCAAGAAAATATACGAACTGTGAAATAACCAGTTCTAACCCTCTCACAACTTAAAAGTTGCAGAACTCCTAAATGAATACAATACGAAAATAAAGACCAAAAAAGTGTTTGCTTATGCCTTATCACCACTACTATAAGTACTCCTTACCCTGTATTAATAATTTTTTGGAGTAAGAACAGAGTGTCATGCAATGAAATTCAGAGCATTTTTAAAAGAACGACACTGAGCAGGCAGTGAAGCTTGTATAAGTGGATATTAAATCTTAAAAGTGATGAGTAAATAAACGGTGGCAAATGAAATTTCGAAATCTTCTTCTTCTCAAAGAGAAAGAAGAGTTCCTTAGTTTTAACATATTTGACAGCACTAAGACAATGCACCGAGTAGAGGAAGAACAGTCAGTCGACAATAACAATGTCGCTGTACCTTATAATTACTTGTGATACCAAAGTAACGTCAAAAACTCTTTTACAAAAGAAGGTCGATCATTCAACAGCTCAATGATTTTTTCTGGCACAAATACCCAGAGATATACCTAGCTGCAGGCACTTCCTTTCCCGTTATTTGTCCATTCAGTATTCTCACATTATATATTACTGATGGCGTTTACCTTCACGCAAAAAGCTGAAAATAAATATAAGACATAAAAAATAACATATTTACAACTTCATACAAAATATTATGTATAACTACAAATGTTTATCCAAGCTATAGGATCTTACAGGTAGAGCCATCTGTGGCAACAGCGCCTGATAGAAGAGAATATTGTATATCCGACCGCGCATTGCATATAACTAACAGAGCGTCTGCTTTCTATATTTTGACTGACATTGAGTGTATTATATTCCTCATATATTCTCTACTCACTTTTCTACAAAGGCTTAATTACTCTGAAGGGTGCCTTGTGCGGTTATGAGATACACTGTTCATGTACGCGATAACACATATGTAGCAGCTCTTTTTAAATTCCTTTTGTGTCACCAGAGTGTCTCACAAGGTGCCCCTTCGAAAATCTGGTTGGCTGACAGCACCTTCTTAGACATCTGCCATTTTCATAAAAATCGCGAGAAGAATATTTGTAAATTCATGCTATTGCAAAGCTTTTCATTTAGTAAGGAGCGAATTTGCAGGTTTACTATAGCTGAAATAAGAAGGCAATTATTATGTGCTTCTCATCTTTGCATTTCATGGGTCAGAGGGCACGTGGGGAATGCCGGAAATGAACGTGTAGATGAGCAAATGGAGCTGTGACTTCAAGTGTTCCAGAGACCTACACTCCATGCCCCATTTCTTATTTGAGGCAAACATTAAATGAGATTATCATCAAAGACTGGAATGAATGCTGGTTAAAGGTCATTGTGGTGCTTTGAATACGGATTTTTATTTCTCAACAGTTTCTGACAGACATAATTATAAATTCGTTATCCTAACTATGTTCCCAATCAATTATTAACTGGACATGTCCAATTTTCTTCTTACTTACTACCATAGAGAATAAAATCCACATCTCATTGTTTTTGTTGCAATCATTTTCAAGATGCCCTCACACTGTATTTGATTGACCGTTTTTCTGTTTTGAAAGACATAAACATGAAAGATTGCTTCAATCCTAAGGTTACACTTTCTCAAAACCACTTACACATATTCTGATGAATTACAAAACTTATCAATATTTCATGGCTTTCTTAAACAAAATATATCTTAAGTTAAATGATTCATCTTGATGTTTGATGTTTCTCAGCTTGACATGGAACTTTGTTATATTTTTGTAAATTGTATTATTTTCATGCAATTTGTAAACTATGTTCCTAATAAATACTTTTTGGTAAAATAGGAATAAAGAATTGGATAATAAATAAACTACTAATCCACTTGTAGATGTGTCATGATGTGCCAGTTATAACATTTGAACAACCATTCAGAATGAAGCGGAATCCACAGTCCATCGCCAGAAAATTCCAATGATATTTTTGGTTTTTCATGTAAATAATAAGGTACTGCATTTTGATCACATTTTTAAGGGATATTTCAAGAAAGAGCATTTACCAACTTAAACTGTTACATTAAGATGAGATGCTTTTTGGAGTTTGGATAGTAGACATTTTCAACGACAGTGAACATATATGACCGCTTTTTAGTATTTATTCGAAACCTTGGTTATGAGTTATATTGTCCGCAGGAAACAACGCCTCAAAATAGAATCTTCTAAATACTATTTTTGGCATTAGATGGGCATTAGAACTTCATTTTCTATAACATTCCGTAGTCAAGGTTTTCCTACAACTCGCCCATACCAAAATATCGTTTTAATGGACACTTAATACTCCTTTTTGTATTCAGTTTATCCCCCGATTTTAACTTCAATGATCTAAGCATCTGTCGCTCTTCTTTGGAATATTTCGAATTGTTTAACTCATGTTCGTTGGGTTCAATCTTCAGATCACGCATACATTCGCACACTCATTCATACTTCCAGACTCGGGAAGATGAGCATTTACGTTATTCGGAGAAAAGTTAACACCCCCACTGCCGGGAAACGAAACCGACACCCATATCACACTAGGAATTCATACTTCTTTAAGAATTCAATAATCTCCTAATGTTAGTCACCTACAGTGCTTCTATGTGTCACTGTAATTCCTGTACGCTCTGTAAACCTATCACCAGCACTGCTTTGGAACGGTGTATAATTAGGGGGATGAAAATGATTTTTTTTTCTCAACAGGAATGTACATATCTGTTCAATGTGATCTTCTTGTGGTTAGCTTAATCCTGTTTGTGTATTTCAAATGGTAATCTCGGTGAGTTTTTCACGATATACACAACGAGTACTTGGTTTACTTTGGGTATCAATGATTAAACTGTAAATTATTAAACATTGCGGAAGGCCTATCGCTGTAAACTCCTTGCAACGTTTCTTATCTCAAAGTAAATACAAAGATATTAATTAGATCATCAGTAAGACAAACCAATCGCCTAAATACCTTTTTAGTATCAATTCTAACCACTTAGTCACCCACATAACCACTATGAGTCACTGTAATTCCTGTATGATCTCTTAAGGTACCACCAGCACTGCTTTGGTTCGGTCTAGAACTATGGGTATGAAAATAAGAATTTTTTCAACAGAAATATCCATATCTGCTTAATTTTATCTTCTTGTGGTCAGCTTAATCCTATTTGTGTACTGCAAATTGTCATCTCGGTGGGTCTTTCACGAAATACATAACGAATACTTGGCTTATGTTCAGTTTCAGTAATTTAACTGTGAATTACTAAACATTAGAGTATTAAAATCCAATGTTATATCCACAATTACGTCATAGCCGGGTGTTGCGGAAGGCTTATCGCTGCAAAACCCTTACGAAGATTCTTAACCCAAAGTAAATACAAATATATAAATTACATCGTCAGAAAGACAAACCAGTCGTTTAATGCTCTCTTAGTATCAATGCTAACCATTTATGGTCAGTATTACATTTTACCAAAAACGTTCACCACAATTTCAATAAAATAGCAGAGATTTAGGACCCTGCACCAAGAAGGAAAGACCTCCAGAGAAACCTCAGGCAGTCTACTTGAACAGAAAAAACCAAAGAATGCGGTGCTGAAATTGGGAACTGTGTACGTCAGTTCAGCATGTTGCAACATTTCGACAAGTTGTTTTTCAGAGCATTCTCTTAAGAAACATAAAATAAATCGTAACGGTTTTATTTTTTTAAATTTTACTAAATGATTTTATTAACATAGCTTATTTAAACGGATGTATTTCATTCTACCCAATACGTATGGCATCGTTTGATAAACGGATATACCTTTGGAGACAATGTGGTGTCACATAAAGAATTTACAGATTCAGATACTTGTGTGTCTAGATATCCAACACCATATATCTAAAGAAAGTTAAAAATACCAAATATTGTACATATCTACTGCTACAATCAAGCTTTATACGAGATAAGCGGTGAAAGATAGGTAAAATCTTACTCAAATAAAACTCTAGCTCTCGTTAAAGCACAGTATTTGTCAAAAACATTCTTAATATGTGTAAATTACCCATATGTACTTATATTGCAGTAAAATGTGACGCTGTTTTCAGTCTTTAATACTTCTAGATATCCAATGAATACTTAATATAAAAGCCAACATATAGTCTACACTACTAAAGGATTTGACTACCGTATGCACCTGCTGCCGTCGAGTCTGCAAGAGAAAATACGATCCGTGATATTACGAGTACTCTCCCTGTCACCACATTAAAGATGCAGAATGCTTAAATGAATACAAACCGAAATTAGAGACAAAATGTTTGCTTATACGCCACCTCTATTACTATAAGTGCACGGTACCCTGTGATAATATTTTGTTGAAATAATAACAGAATGTCATGCGAATGAATTTCAGAACATTTATAAGAGAACGACACTGAGTTTGTAGTGAAGCTTGTATAAGTGGATATTAAATCTCAAAAGTGATGAATAACTAAACCGTGGAAAATGACATTTCGAAATCATGTTCATCTCAATATACGAGAAGAGCTCCTTAATTTTGATATAATTTACAGCACTAAGACATTGTACGGAATAGAGCAGGAACACTCTGTGGACAATAACTAGGTCGCTTAACCCTATTATTTATTATTTTTCCAAAAAAGCTCCTTATAGCTCTTTCGCATATCATTTCACAGAATTCAACCGCTCAATGGTTTTCTCTGGCACAAAGACCTGGAGATATACTTAGATGTGTGTACTTCCTTTCCCTTACACAATTATTAGTCCGTTCCGTATTCTCGTATTATACATTACAGATGATCTGTGTTTTCACGTCACAAACTACAATTAAAACTAAAACAAATAACATAACATAAATACAATTTGATGCAAAATCTTATGTATAACAACAAATATTGATCCAAGCTATAAGATATTACAGGTGGAGCCCTCTGTGAGCGACAGCGCCTCATAATGGAATCCATTGTACATCCCACCGGGCAATCCATATAACTGAACTCTGTATTTTGTCTTACATTGAGTGTATTATACTCATAATACATTCTCAGCTCACTTTTCTACAAAGGTTTAACTACTCTGACGGGTGCTGCTGCACAGTTATGAGATATACCGTTCATGTACACGAAAACACAAATATAGCGGTTTCTGTAAATTATTTTGGTGATATCAAAGTGTCTCTGAAGTGCCCTTTCGAAAATCTGGTTGGGTGATGATACCTTCTTAGACTTCTGTCATTTTAATAATAATCGTGAGAAGAATATTTGCAAATTCATATTATTTCAAAGCTTTTAATTTACTAAGGAGAGAATGTGACGGTTTCCTTCCTTAAAGTCACAGGAAAATGCTGTACTGGGGTACCAATTCTGCAATTTTAGGAACATTGTTTTTTCATTTTGCTGCGCACTTGCACTCCCTGACATTTTTCCATAAATCTTTCTTTTGATGTGTAGCGGGCTCAAGACCAACATATTTGGTGAATATGTGAAGTCAAATTCCAATATTAATAATAACGCCTAGCAGCCGAAGTATAGCTACGGGATACATGTATTCCAATAAACTGATGAACCTATATTCTTCCAATTTGATATTTCCTAGGAAAATACACAATTAACAAGCTTCGTTGCGTCATGGTTATCCTTAAAAAGGAATGAACACTGGGCTCCACAGACGCAAGTCTGTATACTTCATTTACAATGTAAACAACTACGCGGGTACAGAGAATGTGCCTTTTTTGTAATTTGCGTCCTCCAAAGTTAAGTCCTATGGTTCGGTGATGAATTGGGTGAAATAGTGCTCAAATAAGTCGAGGATTCAAGGTGCTTAGAGTTACCCGACCGAGATTCGAACTCGGGATCTCCTGAACGTGAGGCAGACATGCTACCAGCTACGCTACCGAGGCGGGCACGGGTACAGGAAGATTAGGATATCCTTACGGAGGTGATTCGGTACGTAGGCGACCACACTGGGCCCATTCCTCCTATGAACCCAAGTGTGGGGCACATTGCCCCGGGAGAAAGGATGAGGTGAAGGAGACAGAGGGCGGCCGACGCAAGGAGCCACGACAGTACAGATACAGATTCAGAATACATAAATGTCTGGAAGTATGTATAGAGAGTAACAGCGATGAAATTCCAGGCACTGAGTGAGCACTGCAGCTTGTGTAACTGCAAATTTAATCGCCTAACTCATCAGTAAACCAATCGCAACAAATCACGTTTAGGACACTTGCACTTCACGCACGTAAAATACATATGAGCTCTTCCCGCAGAAACTAAGCTAAGAAATTCGTGTGGTCATATAATTAAAACTAATCTCTTTGACCATTCTTAACAAAACATGAAGTATCCAAAATAACTGCTACAAGCCTTACTACGGTACAGAGTCTGCTACTTCTGAAAATGTAAGGATTTATACTAATTTCTGGACAAGCTACCCCACATATTAAACAATCAATATACAATATGTAACAAATAAATGGTACTTAATGAAAACTTAGTTTTCATTTCAATAAAAGCTTTTAAGATACCAGACGTTAATTGAGTATATTTAAGCTTTCAAGTTCGTCTATAAACAAATAACGAAGAAAAGGGGTAGACCTTAAGCTATAGACAAATACTTTAAAGCTGGTCGCTATATGATGACTTCCTTTGTTTGTATCGCCTACAGAAAACAAAAACAAATGACGACTACTTCTAATATGATAAAAGTAAAAGTAAAAGTATTGACACACACACAGACACACACACACACACATATATATATATCTGTGTGTATGTATTATCTCTTATAGTTTGCCAGTTTGCCAGTTATCCATAATAAGGAACACTTATGAAGTTTCCCTCAAACTTAGTATATGCAAGCCATTTGTTATGAAAATGCTCTAGGAGAAGCCTCTTGGTGAAAATTTTTAGAGCAGTTTTTAGAGAAAATCGTAATTTTTAAAAGGTCTTTTATTTTTGTGTGATATTTTAATCTGTTTGTTAAACGTCTTCACGTCTTTAAGTTTGGTATTTAACGGACCTTTTAGTTTTGAGTCTTGCGGGAAAACGTCTTTTTTCACCTGGTGCCAAAATATCTATATTACGTTCCAGTTTGATATTTAATTTTTCTACTAAAAGCAACTCTTCCTCTACCTATTATGTTTAATACGGTACAGAAAATATCATTTAACGCTAAAATAACGTCCAACGAAGAAACCGGTGCAAACATGCAGTTCAAATATGCCGTGTGTTCCCTCCGACAACAGCGACACGCAGTGGAATTTTTTAACTCTTTTTTTTCTTTTTTTCCGCTGTGGTGTACTCAGCTGTCGTTGAGAAGATGACGGTGCTGATGGAATAAAGGATGCCTTCCCACAGGGATGCAGGGGGCAGAGCACCTGCCCTGTGTAGTGATTGTGCCCTCCACAAGAGGTATAATAGTGATGGCGGCAGCGGAGAGCATGCTGTGTGCCAACCGAGGTGAGGCAGGAGGTACCGCAGTAGTAGCACCTCGGTTCAGCTGCGCAGGATTCTGCTGTATATCCGTAGGCGTTGCAGCGGTGGCATGGAGCTGGTTGAGTCTGTCGCTGGCCTCGGTCCTCACCACCTGAGGCCGGAAACCAGGGCAGGTTCCAGATCTGCGGTGCTGGCTAGCTCCACTCTTACCCGCGGTGTCGGTCTCCGGGCTATTGTGAAGCGGTGTACCTTTGCAGCTGAAGGTCACTGATGCTGCGCACGAAGCTTGCTTGTGGGTCCCGGGACACTCCCCTCACCCCTATACTGGTACGATATGTGGGTGGTGTCAGCTGACGGCTAACTGCCGATGTGAGCTGTCCTGCTCTCGGCTGAGAGGCAAGGGCAGGTGCTGACTGTGGTGCCCTCGCTGCTGTGTTTGGATGGTGGTTGCGTGGCGGCGGCTGGTTGGCGGCCGCTGTTGACTGACTTGCTTCCAGCTGGGAAGCAGAGCCAGGACCTGTTAGAGACTGTTGCGAGCTAAGCTCCTCTCCGGTTGTTCCCTGCTTAGTGGCAGTAGTCTTCTTGACTCGAACCTCTGTGTTGCGGTAATGTTAACTGCTAGGACTCTCTAGGAGTTGGGTGGGCAGCTAGCGGGCGTCCAAAGGGGAAGCGGGCTTCAGTGAAGAGCTACTTGCCCTGATCTTCTCCGTCAGCTCCGCGGGAGGCTTCCTTCCAGCCACCGGTATTGGTGGAGAGGTGGGAGTCGGTGCCCGAGAGCTGGGAGGCGATGGCTGCTCTGGTTAGCTGGTCTTCTTGACTTTAGCTGCGTTTTTCTTTGCAATTCCGCGTAAGTCGGCTTTCTACTCAAGGTGATGTTTACTCCTCAGTCTCCTTATTAAAATAAATAATTATTCTCAGCAGTTGTCGAAACTTCTCGAGCTCAGGTCAGGTCAGGTGATCGGTCGCTATCTCCTATTAGCCTTCCAGCTGGTGCCCTAGGTATTGCGTTGGCAGCGGCTCCTCTCTCTTGTCGATTGCGGTCCCGATGACGACGGGCTCGCACGTCCCCCTCTCCGTTTCGGCCTGGACGTCGTGATCGATGTACGCTGTGTTAAGCAGCCTCACTGGCCTCTCTCGGCACGGCTAAATGTTCTCCATTCGCTGTCCTTCCAGTCGCGCTGTCACCACCACCTACTTTCTCGCGCGGACTGACGCCTTCCTTCAAGATGACCCTGCAGATTCCAAGGCGTTCTTCTTGTTGCCGGAGTATAAGCGCTTCTCAATTTAGCCGGTGTTTTCTGCCGTCGTCGACCGTCGCCTCGTGGCTTCCGAGGGCATTCAGTCCCAGTATCACAACTTGAGCCACCTCCGCGACGAACACCACTAACGCACGGCACTACGTCCCAAGGTCAACTGTAGCAGGGCCTCCCTCTACACGGTCTAGGTGTCGCGCGATGCCGTCACTAGCTGGCACGATCGGCGTTTTTTCCCGGACGGCAAGCCCTTGGCCACGTCACATCTGATCATAGTCACGGTTGCCCCGATGTCTACGAGTACGCGGCACGGCTTCTTTCTGACCCAACAGTCCGCGATGAAGCAATCATCCAAACGTCGGCTGATGGCGCGCAGTGTCCCTCGAGGGGAAGGTGGTCTTGGTGCCGATGTGCTCCTCGCCACGCCGGCCCTTACTGGTTCCTGTGACTGATCTTCCTGGTGTGGGTCCTCTTCGTGGTCATCGTCGAGGCCAAGTTGTTATTTGCAGCTTCCGTCTTCGTTGTTAATCCGGTCTTCATTTCTTACATCGCCTCGGTGATGGTGTCGTCGTCCCGCTTCCTAACACCAATTGTGATTTTGTGGGTTGGTATATTTAAAAGGCTGAGTTGCAGAATTTACAAATCACCTTTAATTTCGAAGAGATACTCTTATAGATTACAGCAGCATTACGTTCCGTACATCATCAGTCTGCCAAGGTCGATGAAAATAACAGTGACAGCTGATTACATCATTAGCTCTCGTTGCAATAACACTTCCAGCAGTCCCTCGTTTCACATCACAGTTTCGCTACTTGAAACTAACTCTGTTTACAACTGCCGGCTGGCGTGTCTCAGTCGCTTATATATCTCCTGATAACTTCTAGATCATTCTAAAATAAAGCAGAAAACGAATTATCTCTATCATTCCAGAAGTAACTAGGACTTTCTATTTATCTCAAGTTTCGGAAAATCTTTGTCTGCATGTTATCTTGTCTGCCAGACTTGGGTTTCACACTGCCCGCCTATCAGCCCCCTTTGTGTCAACAAGCTGCGCGACCGTTGATCCGGGTTTGCGACATTATTTATTTCGATTCAAAATCAAATCCACGTCTCACTGTATTTGTGGCAGTCATTTCTAAGATGTCCCTCACATTTTATTTGATTGCACTTTTTCAAAACCACTTACACATATTCTTATGAATTAGAAAACCTATCAATTTAACATCGCATTTTTAAACAAAATATTTCTTAATCTAAATGATTCATCTTAATGTTTACTGTTTGTCAGCTTGATATGGAACTTTATTATATTTTTGTAAATTGTATTATATAAATAAATTTGTAATTTATATTCCTAATATACCTTTGTGTTAAGTAAGAACAAAAAAAGAAGTTGGATAATAAATGAATGAACTACTAATCCACTTGTAGATATGTCATGGTTTGCCCGTTATAAACATTGAACAACCATTCACAATGGAGCGGAATCCACAGTCTATCGCCAGGAAATTGCAGTTATATTAATTGTTTGTCGTGTAGATATTAAAGTATTTCATTTTGATTAACTGTTTAAGGGATACTTCAGGAAAAAGCAGATACCCACTTTAACTTTTGCATTATTAAAATATAGTTTTTGGAGTTTGGCTAGTAGAGTTTCTCAGCGACAGTAAACACATATGACCGCTATTTAGTATTTAATCCAAACTTTGATTATGAATCATAGTATCCGCAGGCAACAACGCATCAAAATAGAATCTTCTAAACACTATTTGTGCATTAGATGGGCACTAGAACTTTATTTCCTATATACCTTCGTAGTCAAATCAGATTAAAGTTTTCCTACAAATCCGCCATAACAAAATATCGTTTTAATGGACACTTAATACACCTTTTTGTATTCCGTTAATACCCCACGTTTAATTCCAATGGTCAAAGCGGCTGCCGTTCTCCTTTGGAATATTTCAAAGTGCTTAACTCGTATTCGTTTCGGTTAACCTTTAGGTCACGTATACATGCGCACTCTCATTCTTACTTCCAGACTCGAGAAGATGAGGATTTACCTTGGACGGAGAAAAATCCACATTCCCACGGCCGGGAATCGAAACCGAGACGCCTAGCACGCTAGGCACTTATACTTCTTTAAGCACACAATAATCTTCTTATTTTAGTCACCCAGATTACCACTATGAGTCACTGTAATTCTTGTATGCTCTGTAAGGGCACCACCAGCACTTTTTTGGAACGGTGTGTATGGGGATGAAACTAAGGATTTTTTCAGCAGGAATTTCCATATCTGATCAATCTGATCTTCATGTGGTTAACTTAATCCTGTCTGTGTACTGCAAATTGTCATCTTGGTGAGTATTTGACGAAATACATAACGAATACTTGGCTTACGTTGAGTGTCAGTAATTACGCTCTAAATTATTAAACATTCAACTATTAAAATGCAATGTGATATACGCAATTGGATCATAGCCGGGTGTTGCGGAAGGCTTATCGCTGCAAAACCCTTGCGAAGTTTCTTTTCTCAAAGTAAATACAAATATTTAAATTATATATTCAAAAAGACAAACCAGTCGTTTAAATCCTCTTTTGGTATCAATGCTAACCACTTATGGTCAATATTGCATTTCACCAAAAAACTATATCCTCAATTTCAATAAAAGTGCCAAGTTTTAGCAACCTTCACCAAGAAGGAAAGACCTTCAGAGAAAGGTCAGGGAATCTAATTGAACAGAAAACCCAAAGAAGGCGTTGCTGAAATTGCAAACATTGTACGTAAGTTGAACATGTTGTAACGATTCGACAAGTCGCTCTTTAGAGCATTCTCTACAAAAAAAAAAATAAAACAATCCGTAACGGTTTTATTTTATAAAATATTACTAAATGATTTCATTAATATAGCTGATTTTAACGAAGGTACTGAATTCTACCGATTATGTTCGAAATTGTTTGATAAGCGGAAATCCGCTTGGAGACAATGTAGTGTCACAAAAAGAATTTACAGATACAGATACTTGTGTGTTTATATATGCAACATAATATCTCTAAAGGGTGCTAAAATACAAAATATTGTACACAACTACTGCAGCAATCAAGCTTTGGACGAGTTAAGCGATGTATTATATATAAAATGTTACTCAAATAAAATTTTAGGTTTCGTTAAAGCACAGCTTTTGTCTAAAACATTTTGAATAGGTGTATATTACCCGTATGTACTTATATTGCAGTCAAATGTGACGCCACTCTGCAGTTTTATAATCTTCTAGGTATACAATGAATATGAAATATTAAAGCCAACACATAGTCTACACCTACTAAAGGATTAGACTACAGTATGCACCTGCTGCCATCGTGTCGTCAAGAAAATATAAGAACCGTGATATTGCGAGTGCTCTCTCTGTCACCACTTAAATGGTGCAGAATGCTTGAATGAATAGAAACCGAAAATAAGTAATAAAAGTTATTTGCTTATACGTCATCTCTACTACTATAAATTTGTCGCAGTAGGAGCAGAGTATCATGCGATGAAATTAGGACATTTTAAAAAGAATGACACTGGGCAGGTGTTGAAGCTTGTAAATGTGGATATTAAATCCCAAAAGGATTGAGCAAATAAATAGTGCCAAATGACATTTCGAACTCATGTTTATCCAAATGAACGAGAAGAGTTTCTTAGTTTTAATGTACTTTACAGCACTAAGAGAATGTAGTGAATATAGATGGAACATTCAGTCGACAATAACTAGGGTTTTCCAAAATGACTGTTAAAATCTCTTTGGTATCTGTATTTAAGTGGTCAATGATTTTCTTCTGGCACAAATGCCCAGATATATATTTAGTTGTAGGCACTTCCTTTCCCATACACAATTACTTGTCCGTTCAGTATTCTCTGATTATGCATTACAGATGGTCTGTACCTTCACGCAAAACGCTGCAATTAAATCTAAGACATAAAAAATAACATAATTGCAATTTAATAAAATATCTTATCCATATCTAAAAATGCTTATTCAATATTTAAGATATTACAAGTAGAGCCATTTATGGGCAACAGCGCCTGATGGATAAAAACATTGTACATCTGACCGGGCGATCCATATAACTAACAGAGCGTCCGTTTTCTATATTTTGACTGACATTGATTGTTTTATATTCATCATACATTCTCAACTCACTATTCTACAAGGGTTTAAGTACTCTGTATGGTGCTGCTGCACGGCTATGAGGTATAGAGTTCATTTCCACGAAAACACGCATGTAGAAGTTTTTGTAAATTGCTTTGTTGATTATGATTATTATGATGATTATGATTATGATTATTATGATGATTATGATTATTATGATGACTATGATTATGTTTATTATGATGATTATGTTTATTATGATGATTATGATAATGATGATGATTATGATTATGATGATGAGTATGATGACCATGATTTTGATGATTATGATTATTATGATTATGATTATTATGATTACGATTAATGTGATTATGAATATTGTGATTATGATTATTATGTTTATGATGATTATGATGACTGTGTTTATGATGATTGTGATTATGATGATGATGATGATGATTATGATTACGATGATTATGATGATTATAAGTATTATTAGTATTATTAGTATTAGTATAATTAGTATTATTAGTATTAGTATTAGTATTAGTACTAGTATTATTAGTATTATTAGTATTATTAGTGTTAGTATTAGTATTATTAGTATTATTAGTATTTATGTGTTAGTATTAGTATTATTAGTATTGTTAGTGTTGTTAGTGTTGTTAGTATTGTTAGTGTTGTTAGTGTTGTTAGTGTTGTTAGTGTTGTTAGTGTTGTTAGTGTTGTTAGTGTTAGTGTTGTTAGGTTTGTTAGTGTTGTTAGTGTTAGTGTTGTTGGTATTGTTGGTATTGTTGTTATTGTTGGTATTGTTGGAATTGTTGTCATTGTTGGCATTGTTGGTATTGTTGGTACTGTTGGTACTGTTGGTACTGTTCTTACTGTTGGTACTGTTGTTACTGTTGGTACTGTTGGTACTGTTGGTACTGCTGGTATTGTTGGTAATGTTGGTAATGTTGGTAACGTTGGAATTGTTGGTAATGTTGGTAATGTCGGTATTGTTGATATTGTTAGTAATGTTGGTATTGTTGGTATTGTTGGTATTGTTGATTTTGTTGCTTTTGTTGGTCTTGTTGGTATTGTTGGTATTGTTGGTTTTGTTGGTTTTGTTGGTATTGTTGGTATTGTTGGTATTGTTGGTATTGTTGGCATGTTGGTAATGTTGGTGTTGGTATTGTTGGTATTGTTGGTATTGTAGGTTTTGTTGGTTTTGTTGGTATTGTTGGTTTTGTTGGTTTTGTTGGTTTTGTTGGTTTTGTTGGTATTGATGGTATTGATGGTATTGTTGGTATTGTTGGTATTGTTTTTATTGTTAGTATTATTTAATGAAGCAACACAACTACAATCTGTATAATAATGTATAAAGTTCTTAAATATTGTGAACGCTCATCCGTCTATTTCTGTTGCTGGTAGGCCCCAAATCTTCTGTTGCGTGCTCAACCACAAATATGTTTAATAAGCTGACGATAAGCCCAGAGACACTTGTGGAATTTGGCAGAGCTTTTACAGCAGATGCTACATGAATTCTAGTTTAAAGCAAACCTCACAGTTGTCAATGGTTCTAAGGAAAATATCTGGAAATTTAACAGCTTATAACATCACAAAAGGTGCTATCAAAGGTTAAACTAAACCACTTATAGTCAATAATAAAGGGAAATTTATAAAATAAGACCTAAAACTTTCCTGGCGACGAATATGCTGAAGTTGTTCTCGGGAAGCAAGCCAGGTGAAAAGACGATTGGAAATATACGTTTCGGTAGTGTGCATCTCTCCCATCAACAGGATACTTATAAAATGTTATAACCACAAACGAATCACTGGATATAACACAAACATATAAAGTTAAACTTAACCACTGGCACGACAGCCCTTAGAGGGCAAGCGCCTACCAACCCGACTGCCTGCCTCACGCCCACTAACGTACGGAAGATGTGGGCGATGATCCAACCGATAGGGGGACCAAAAGTGGTCAGCATCTCTGCATCCCCCAGCCGGAACGTTGGTTTACGTGATCAGGGCCGTTTAGCTAGCGTAAGCTCCTCAGTTTCCTCACGATGCTGAGTGGGCGCCGGTCCTATACCCGGGACCTAAAATCCCCACCACATGGGTGGGAACGAACCCGGGGCGCTTTCCTTGACCAGGGAACAAAGCATGCTTCCTTAGCACGCTACGACACGGCGAAGGACAACACATACATAAACAAAAACAAAACACCATTAAAATTCGCGTTACTGAACAAAAGACTGTTTTCAATAAATTAAATGCCGGGTCAGGAGATGGCGAGGGTATACAAAATTAATTGGGTCAAAGAAACGTAAATACTTAACTTGATCAGCAAGCTGTATTGATCGGTGATTATTAAATCGGCGGATTTCCTTTTGAAGGCCGGCTCTTAAGAGGAGCTGAACCGAAATCCAGCATCACGATTAAGCGTGCTCCTCTCGTAGTAAATGTCCAAAGCCTCCTTAATTCTCTGCTCCCAGGAACTGTTGCATTTTGCCAAGATGGTCGTCTCCCAGAAGTTGGCTCTATGGTCGTTATCAAAACAATGCTCTGCCAGCCCAGACTTCTCAGGTTGCATTTAACGAATAATAGTAAATTAAATAACAAAGTGAAGCAGGAAATATACCAGAGATGAAATAAAAGAGTGGTCACGCATAACATGTGATGTTCACCATTTTCTGAGCTTGTAAATTGAGAAAACCAACAGGGATATAACAGAAATTCCTTCGAAACAAATTTACCTATGTCTCATTTACAACATGAAATGCTTTTTGACCTCTTTAGCTGTCTCCGCATAAATCGCTATTACAGGTCTGAATTTTGAAATGAGGGATATATTTTTTACAGACAAATACGTACAACGTTTTTACACTATCTAATGCAAATGCAAATAAGTGGACTATGTAGTACAGCAATAGAAGTGGCTGTAGAGATTACAAAGGAAACGAGCGTGTTGTGGTCGTATGAGTCTAAATATTGCTTTTTTTCAGAATCTCTCCAAGTCTCCATCTTTTCCTCCTCTCCCTCTCCCCCTTTGTGAGTACATGTGCTTGCGCAACTTTCAGCAGCATGGGCCAAAAAGGAAGCACAAAAATAGCCTCAAGTTTAAATACAAATACTTCAGAGGGTCGAAACGGGCTCTCATCCATTTTAAACTACTAACGGTAACTGAGACGTCTAACTTTAATTACTTTCAAGCTCTTTGTTCCGAACGAACTGTATATCTGGTACACAGTAGCAGATGGACAAAATGTTAGTACCTACACAAACAATATATGTCCGGTTTAAACACTAAAAATATTTCAAATATATTTTTAATAAGTAAGCCATTTTCCGACATACTATTGTATTAAATTTTCCAATTTTTCTTCCCGTGTTCTGTGAATTATTATGAATTTCCACTGGGTTGGTGCACAAATATAAATGCTAAAAGAAATTGTAAAAAGCACTCTCTGATCAGTGTCAAAGTTACGTTTTTGAAAAGTGCTAAGTTTGCAATTATTTAGAATAATAAATCTTGTTGTAAAGTGTTTAGTATGTTTTTGTGCCTTTTCCTGTCCAATCCTCCCCTGTGCTTTCACAGATAGTTTTAATATTATTGATACCCGTAGGAAACGGTACACAATTTTGTAAGTATTTGCTGAAATTTACTAAAATTATATGAGTAAGTGGCTGGCTTTGGGGAATTTTAAACTATTTAAAATACTGATGATATGTATGTCTTTTAAATTCCGCAATCTTTCCTTCGCCATGAGATATAAAAAGGAATAACCACATCCGTTTAAAAAAGGTTGCTTACATTTGCCGATGGCCTATTAAATCTGCTAAATGTTAAGTTGGCGTATTATGTTGTATCGAGAGAGGAAAACCACAGTGCGAGATATTTGATATATCCTATATACCTGTTGTACCTACTAAGAAATGGACACTGAGACCACTTCTGTAAAGCGGTATATTAAATTCGGAAGAGTTGGAAAGATGAGCCATCGTGAATGAGTGTCTTGAGAATGTAGTGTAAGTGTAAGTGCTTGAAGTTACTTTTAAAAACTGCAACGTACCAGAGAATATTTTAGTTTACACATTTCCATCAAGGAAAACATGTTGAACTCACAAAAATGAAAGTTCCAGTTCAACCTTGTTTTGCTGGCCACAGATGGCACTAGCTGTAACATTGTATAACGAGGAAAAGAGTTACAAATATTTATAAAGTTTTATAAGTTACATAACTCTACTCTTTAGGTTTAGCATAGATTTTAGTGCGTGTTATTACTCCAGTACTAAGAATAGCTAAGAACGTGTATACACAAATGTCGAAGAAAAAGGTAATTATAACTGAAAATGGAAGCATTCCAAAACGGATATATATACTGGCGTTTTAGCTATTGTAATTCATACATTCATTCAAATATGTCTGATGTTGAAAAATTTAGAACTTTACAGATCTGTTGAATGCACTTATTTGAAAGATTTTCATTTACATAACATAACGGAAGAACGGGTCTTATCATACATGTTAATAAACAAAATGTGTTGAAGGCAGTGTTGGCTTAAGACATTCTTTTCAAAATACAATGTACTAATTAAGTAATATAGTAATATACCGTAGCAATTAATTTAAACTTCGTTTTCGAAGATTGCGACAAAGTCAGTTTTGTAAAATTAAAGATGAATATGCGTTTAATGGCATATTAAAAGAATTACTAATTAGTACAAGGGATTAATTATTTATTTTAATAAGGAGACTGAGGAGTAAACATCACCTTGAGGAGACAACGCCGACTTACGCGGAATTGCAAGGAAAAACGCAGCTAAAGTCAAGAAGACCAGCCAACCAGAGCAGCCATCGCCTCCCAGCTCTCGGGCACCGACTCCCGCCTCTCCACCAATACCGGTGGCTGGAAGGAAGCCTCCCGCGGAGCTGACCGAGAAGATCAGGGCAAGTAGCTCTTCACTGAAGCCCGCTTCCCCTTTGGACGCCCGCTAGCTGCCCACCCAACTCCTAGAGACTCCTAGCAGTTAATATCACCGCAACACAGAGGTTCGAGTCAAGCAGACTACTGCCACTAAGCAGGGAACAACCGGAGAGGAGCTTAGCTCGCAACAGTCTCTAACAAGTCCTGGCTCTGCTTCCCAGCTGGAAGCAAGTCAGTCAACAGCGGCCGCCAACCAGCCGCCGCCACGCAACCACCATCCAAACACAGCTGCGAGGGCACCACAGTCAGCACCTGCCCTTGCCTCTCAGCCGAGAGCAGGACAGCTCACATCGGCAGTTAGCCGTCAGCTGACACCACCCACACATCGTACCAGTATAGGGGTTAAGGGAGTGTCCCGGGACCCACAAGCAAGCTTCGTGCGCAGCATCAGTGACCTTCAGCTGCAAGGGTACACCGCTTCACAATAGCCCGGAGACCGACACCGCGGGTAAGAGTGGAGCTAGCCAGCACCGCAGATCTGGAACCTGCCCTGGTTTCCGGCCTCAGGTGCTGAGGACCGAGGCCAGCCGACAGACTCAACCAGCTCCATGCCACCGCTGCAACGCCTACGGATATACAGCAGAATCCTTGCGCAGCTGAACCGAGGGACTACTACTGTGGTACCTCCTGCCTCATCTCGGTTGGCACACAGCATGATCTCCGCTGCCGCCATTACTATTATGCCTCTTGTGGAGGGCACAATCACTACACAGGGCAGGTGCTCTGCCCCCTGCATCCCTGTGGGAAGGCATCCTTTATTCCATCAGCGCCGTCATCTTCTCAACGACAGCTAAGTACACCACAGCCGAAAAAAAGAAAAAAAAAAAAGAGTTAAAAAATTCCACTGCGTGTCGCTGTTGTCGGAGGGAACACACGGCATATTTGAACTGCATGTTTGCACCGGTTTCTTCGGTGGACGTTATTTTAGCGTTAAATGATATTTTAGATATTTTAGAGGAAGAGTTTAGGTAGAGGAAGAGTTGCTTTTAGTAGAAAAATTAAATATCAAACTGGAACTTAATATAGATATTTTGGCACCAGGTGAAAAAAAAACGTTTTCCCGCAAGACTCAAAACTAAAAGGTCCGTTAAATACCAAACTTAAACACGTGAAGACATTTAACGAACATATTAAAATATCACACAAAAATAAAAGACTTTTTAAATATTACGATTTTCTCTAAAAACTGCTCTAAAAATTTTCACCAAGAGGATTCTCCTAGAGCATTTTCATAAAAAATGGCTTTCATATACTAAATTGGAGGGAAACTTCATAAGTGTTCCTTATTATGGATAACTGGCAAACTGGCAAACTATAAGAGATAATACATACACACAGATATATATATATATATATATATATATATATATATATATATATATATATATATATATATATATATATATATATATGTCAATACTTTTACTTTTACTTTTATGATATTAGAAGTAGTCATTTGTTTTTGTTTTCTGTAGGCGATACAAACAAAGGAAGTCATCAGATGGCGACCAGCTTTAAAGTATTTGTCTATAACTTAAGGTCTACCCCTTTGACTTCGTTATTTGTTTATAGACGAACTTGAAAGCTTAAATATACTCAATTAACGTCTGGTATCTTTAAAGCTTTTATTGAAATGAAAACTAAGTTTTCATTAAGTACAATTTATTTGTTACATATTGTATATTGATTGTTTAATATGTGGGGTAGCTTGTCCAGAAATTAGTATAAATCCTTACATTTTCAGAAGTAGCAGACTCTCTGTACCGTAGTAAGGCTTGTAGCAGTTATTTTGGATAGTTCATGTTTTGTTAAGAATGGTCAAAGAGATTAGTTTTAATAACATGATAAAGAAATAATGTAAGGTAGGTAATGGTGTAACCATGACAACGTAATATGATAAGAAGTTAAATGTTTTAAAATATTTAGTTCTCCTGCTTAAGAATGTCTTATGAGTAAGACGTGTATTTAGTTCCCCGGGTTTAAACGGAAAATTTTTTTGTGTGCATCAAAAATGCATAAGTAGCTTGAGCGCAACAAAAGAAATAGTTCATCGTGAAATCTAACGCATGTTGTAAGAACACTATATTAATAGTATTTGGAGCTGTAACAAAGTGCTTAGAAATGTTATTGAGCAATTAGATTTCCACCTTTGAACAGAAAAGGTGTTATTTGATCAATCTTCTACAGTTGTAATACTAACTTTATCAGTCCCGTTACTACGAGATTCGGAAAGAAAAGGAACTCGTCGCTTAAGAATTTCAGATGCGCCTACTGATCTAGAGATGCAGAATAAACTTAAAGATTTCTGCAAGATCGTCACCAATGGTGAGAAATTCATCGGCGTCCACCTTCATGCCAAATAATGCTGCTTCGAGATGGTGCCACAAAGTGTTGCATCATCATAGCATCTTCAAACATCGCAAGGAGTACTAAATTTAGCTTCAGGATTCAGTTCAAACCGAATTAAAAGTTAGATAAAAAATTTAGTTTATATTCTGGTCCTTAAACTTTAATGATTACAAAAAATTACTTTCTAAAAGTAAACCTACTGAAAATCATCTCCAAATCTTCGTATTAATATTATGACTTTGTGGGTTCATAGAATTAAAAATCCAGTTTTCCGAAATTCTAAATGTTCTTTATTTCCGTAGAAATACACTCTTCACTTCTCACGTATAACATTACGTCACATTTACAACACAAATATTCCAAGGTCGATGACAATAACAAACAGCGTCCAGTATACAGCATCAGCTCTCGCTACAGCAGTACTATACACCTGTTTAATGCTTTGACTGGCTGTTTTACAACTCTCCACTGGGGTGTCATAATCTCTTATATATCTAATTCATAAATGCGAATAAGAACACAACTGTCTCTTTCAATCAAGATATCACTAGAACATTCCAAACGTCAAATCCTATGTTTGCCGGCAAGTCCTTTACCTCAGCTATCTTTGTTTGCCGATTCTTTGCCTACAATAGCCGCGGTATCGTTAACTGCTTATGCCAGCTCTTTATTACCGTGAAACGCTATCCGCCGTCTCTTATGTGTTTGCGTTGAAACTTTTATGCCCGCTGCCGTGACAATGTTTATAATAGTAGAATTACTAATAAGCATGTAAAAGTCAGTTAATAAAAGTCTTACCAAATCAAACTAATAAATACACTCCAAGGTCTAACAGTGGACTGACGTCTGAGTTGCTATAGCTGCAGGTAATTTGAGTACTATCTACGCTAATACAGCTAATAATGAAATTAAATATTTATTTTACAATCTCAATAATAAATATGATTTTATCTTACAAAATTCACGCATTTCGTACAGCTGCTACTTGAGTTAATATTCCGAAAGTATAAGATTTTACATTCTGATAATAAATAACCAAACAATAGGAACGATCTGAGCCAAATAAGGAACTGATTAAATTAGGTATAATAGCTGAGGATATTATTTATAAAACAAATATAAAAGTAATTTAGTGTGAATGCTCAGATAAACATAATAATGACAAGTTTATCCACCACGGTAGCGTGTCTGCCTCACGTTCAAGAGGTCCCAAGTTCGGATCTCGAAACTGGATAAGGGTTTTCCGGGGTTTTCCCTTATCCTGAAGGATGAATGTCGGGTAACTCTAAGAACTGTGGACCCCGGGCTCATTTGAGCATAAGTTCACCCCTTTCATTCATCGTCCAATATGACGTAACTTTGGAGGACGTATGTTACACAAAAAAAGAAAGAAAGACAAGGATACCATGATTTAACACTACAAATCATAATTTTACTTTAAAATAAAACCAAATCAATACAAAGCTAACAAACCGAAAGATAATTAATATAATAATAAAAATACTCACGACAGTGATCTACAGATAAATAAACAGTTAGCGTTACTTGACGTAAACACACACCTCCTACCACTCCAGTCACAATACGTATGCTGTAATTTATAAATATCCAACAAACATATGAAACAATTGAAAACAATTTAGCTTTAAGTGTTACTTGTAATATAATCATAATATTTCCTCTGCTAAATGCATTGGCCCACGTAGCCACGGTACGATATGGTATAGTCTGTCTACCACAAACTTCCAATAATTCTTATGACATTGTCGAGCATTAATAACTCTTATAACCTGAATTTTAATGAAACATTTTTGTTCGTATTTACTAAACATATTTGGAGCACTGAAGGTAACAGCTTACAATTAAACTTAGTCAAAATGTCCTATAATGTCCAGACGCAGTTAGCAAATATCAGGTATTTTTAATTTTCATTGTTACGAGCTTACATGATTAACCGCTGATAAGCCAAAGGCAGACAACGTTGTCACTAAGTTTTGATTGACAACACGATTATAGCTTAAAAATGAAAATCGCGTAACAATTAAAATATTCCTTAAAAGTTTTAATATATTGTATAGCTTGTGCAAATTGCCAATATCACTACCATATTCTCTTGAAATTGTCATTGAGCTGACTAAATGCTAAAAAATTAAGAACCTAAGGGAAACGTACGTCAGAGCGAGATAGGAGAGAAGAATACACTGCGAAAGTTGAGGTCATTGTACTTATTGGCTCAGGTAAGTGTAGGATATATTAAAACAAATTTTAAACTTAGACACACGTAACCTGATACTTGAATATATTAAGGTACCTGATACGTCACTCACTCGTTTTGTAAATATAACACTCGTTTTGAAAGACCTGGGTTAATTCATAAATAATGGTGGTTGCTTAGCAGGATTTATATCACTGTTCAAAATATTTTTAACCCGCTATAGTTATTCATATAAATAGGTAATTTCTACTTAGGTGAATAAGTATATAAAGAGAAACACTTGAATTTGTTATACTTATTCAACTTTGTGTGGACTTTCGTTCCAAATCACAATATTCCTTTTTCGTCTGTAGTGATAGTTCCACGTGATATAGCTCCAAATTACTATTATTCACAGTTATGATGTGTTTTCCAATAAAGGGAAACTTAACAGTTTTAATATTTTGCTAAAATAAATTAATAACTTAGGCATATTTTAACACACTTCAAGAACATAGCCTGAGCAACATCTGTAATTTCATACGTATACTGCGTGTTGCATGAGACTCCCACTGCGTATCGCTGTGATCGCAGTCAGGAAACACGCGGGATATTTGAACTGCAGGTTAGTACAACTTGCTTTCGCAGGGCTTCATTTTAGCGATAAAACAGAACTTTGCGTATTATGAAGCTACATATTAGGTAAAGGAGTAGTTGTATTCTATTCAAGAGGTAAGAGTCGAACTTTCACCGCGAATATATATATTTTTGGAAAACCTGAATATAAGAAAAGTTTCTCATCCATATTCAAAATGTGAAAGGCAATTAAATACCAAGATTGCATATAAGTTCCGCATCTTCAAGGACGTCGGGCAAGACTTTCAAGAAAGTATCCCAATTGCAGACTACCCCTTATATAGAAATTCTTGTGTTTCTTACTTTAGGGGCTGTTATAATGTTTGCACATATTGTACTGCTCAGAATGTCACCATGGCTTTATCTTTGTTAGTACAAACATCTCAAATAACGCAGTCATTATTCCTCTCAGAGTGAGAGAGGAGTACCTCCACGCTTCTAGAACGACTGCTAACCTCCAATGAACGCATCACTTCAGCCAATGGAATGCGCACGAATCTCAAATAACGTATAGACGTTATGTCCACGTGGAGTAATTGTTGAGTTATCTGTGAGGCTTCTGCTAATAAAGATAAAGCCAGGGTATCGCTTTTATCAGCAGGATAATACCTATGTTCAACTAAAACCGCTTTGCTCATATTGATAAACTAGTTCTAACAACACAGTGTCAAGATTAGATCTAAATGGCATATTACCGAACCAGTAATGCAATATTATATATTTTAGGATCACCTGCATCTAAAACAAAAGGAGTTTTTTCAGCAATACTCAAAACTGGAAAATCAGTTAAATACCGATATTGTACAGCATCTTCGCGCTAAGAAGATGAACATAACCCCGCAATACTGCACTGCCAATTAACTGGAAAAAACTGATACAATTTTATCAAATTAGCTCTAATACTTTAATTGAAGTGGCATATTATTGAAATATGTTTATTCCAAAGGAAATGGATATGCTAAACTTGCAGGAAATATCCTCAGAAGTCCTTTTCAGACTGAATCACTTTACAAAACTGTAAATTGTACGTCATAACCAAATTCGTCCTACCCATAAGTAGTATAGAATTGGGAGTTTCGGCACAGTGTAGATATGATGCTGTTCTCTCCTCTGTGTTAATATATGAGTGGTGTAGAATGCTCATTGATTTAGAACTCTCCTATGTGAATATCGAGTTGTAAGAGAAGGGGAGTGTTGGCGTAGTGCCGTTCTCCCCTGTGCAGTGAGATGTGTTTGAGGTGGGGTGATGATGATGATGATGATGATTGTGTGTGTGTGATGTGTGATGGGTGGGTGGGTAACGGGGTTCCGGGGGGTGTTTGAATTAAATGTGAATCCTTTTCGATGTGTGTGCTTAAACTCTCATGTATGAATATCGAGTCTAGGGTTCGATATGGGGTTCGGGGAGGGTGATGTTTGAATTAAATGTGGTGATAGTAATTCTTCGATGTCTGTGCTTAAACTCTCATGTATGAATATCGAGTGTAGGGTTTGATATCTATTACGTTTAGTGCTTCGATGTCTGTGCTTAAACTCTCATGTATGAATATCGAAAGTAGGGTTTGATATCTATTACTTTTAGTGTATGATATATGATGCAGTATCGTTATTCTTTAGATAAAAGAATATCGAGAGAATGATTAGGTATGTGTACTGGGAGAGATTTATGAAAAAAATGTAATAAGACATTCTGGTAAGGGGTGTTCCCTATCCAGAATCTATCCTTGAGCTATATATCCAAGAGCGACGTGAAGGTTAAGAAAAGGTTAAATTCCATTCCCACATCGAGGTGCGAGAAAATATAAATCTGTTCCACATTGAAGTATAAGAATGGAAATATAAATCTATGTGAGAGGGTCTCATGACAAGGAAATGTTCCGTCTAAGCATGAAAAAAGTGGGACATAGCATATGCAAATAAAATAAAAGCACTACCCATCTCTTTAAGAATGATAAAAAAATATTGAGAGAAAAGTATAAGAATGCAAATGTAAATCTGTTTGAAAGGGCTTCATGATAAAGGAACGCTCCCTCTAAGCACGATAACCTAAAAAGAATATTCCCTCTAAGCATGATAAAAGTGGAACATAACATCGAAAATAAAATAAAAGCACTAACCATCTATTAGGAATGATTAAGATAACGAGAGAAAAGTATCTCATCTTTAAGTATATATGTGTAATACAAACTGATCAATCAATATGATAATATATATACGCAAGTAGGGATCTATAGTGTAGATATCCTAACTATCCATGGCAAGATATCACCCTCCGTATAGCCCCTCAAAATCCAACCTCTGCGGTCCTCGTCCCGAGGGGTGGGCAACAGGAAGTAGGGGACTGACTGATGGGGTGATGTACGGTGGGGACTTGGTGTACCCCACGACCGCTACGGCTGCCGAGAAGGCCCATCAGTAACCCCGAAAACTGGCAGAAGAGGCTCTGGTATTTTTCCCCAGGGACCTACTACGGTAGGTACGGGATTGGCGATCCCGGGGTCCCTAGCCACTCACCCTCATTTCATCCCCTTCACCTCCATCAACTGTGCCACGCTGTGCTACTGCTGATCAGTATGCATCACCTTCTTCCCCTTCTAGTTTTTTATTATGATTATTAGTACTTAAGGTCTTAGGTTTATAACTCCTGTCTCACCAGCAGGGATCTATCCTATCTCCGTGGTTCTGTCCCACGGTTTTCAGCGCGGCTTCCGACATGTGTGCTCTCCGGAGGTCTCAAAAGTGAAGGTTGAGCGGACCCTTCGCACTGCCCCTATGTGTAGCCTTAGGTGCGGAGCCCGTCCACACCGTCAAGTACACCCACGTAGCTCCTTAAGGGCCCGGTCTGTGGTTATCTCCCGACGGCCGCGTTTTGCCGTTGGGTTAGTATCACGGACCGGACGTGTTACCGCTGACGGAACCCCGGTGTAATCAACCACAAGTCCCCTGAATCCGCGTCTGCCTATTACACGCATGCGCGGCCTAAAGTGGGGAGCCACAGGCGGTTATTCCTGTGGTAGGGGAATAAAGCCGGGGTGTGCGTGGTGAACGGTTTACCCATACGGACAAGCATTGGATGTGGAAGGGTAGCTTTTCTGAAGTACAAATGAGATCGGTCATGGGTGAGGTCCCCATGACGGCACAGACCGTGAAGATTCGGTGTCTTTCTTTTTTAACCCCCGGATGGCAGGCTGACGCCGACGGTTCCGGATGGGGGTCCTATTCAAAATGCATCCGCGCAAACAATCTTTCATTGACCCTTTCTTGATTATGACCTTGGCTTGTGATGGGAAAACGTTTAAAGAGATTAGTCCTTTTTACATTAAGCGAGAATTAGATAAGATCAGTGGCCCTGTCAAGAACGCTACGCGTCTTCGAGACGGCAACTTGCTATTAGAGACCACATCCGCAGAGCAATCTAAAAAACTGCAAAAGGCGACTTTGTTGGGCTCCTACCCGATCCGGGTAGCCCCACACAAAACCCTTAACACCTGCAGAGGAGTAGTCACCACCTCCAGCTTGGATGGTCTCGCGAATGAGGAAATAGTAAGTTGCCTCTCCGATCAACTCGTTTGTCAGGCATACCGGCTAACTAGAAAACAAGATGGCAAGGAGTACCCGCTACGTACGGTTTTTCTTACTTTCGCCGGGACTAAGCTACCTGAGTACATCTATTGCGGCTATGAACGTGCTAGCGTCCGCCAGTATGTCCCGAACCCCATGCGCTGTTTCCAATGTCAGCGGTTCGGACATACTAAGGTCACATGTACCAATCCTGCTCTTTGTGAGCAATGTGGCCTACCGAAGCACGAGGATACAAACTGCACTCGAACACCCTGTTGCGTGAACTGTGGCGGCAGTCACCCCTCCAGTTCGCGACAGTGCCCAAAATTCATGGACGAAAAGAGCATTCAGGAGCTACGTGTCAAAGAACGCCTGACTTTTCCAGAGGCACGACGGCGCTTCGAACAACTGAAGCCTGCTGCCACTACTACTGGATATGCATCAGCAGCTCGCCGTACTCCTAACACCACTGTTGCTGTTCAACACGTCCCTGTCGCCCACGCATCCACGCAGACTGACTTTCTAGCCGTTAAGCCCACGTCTCAGACTGTTTGTGTATCCACCAGCACAGCCTCCGCTTCAGCCGTACAGACTCCAGCCACCAAGCCATCAGCGGGTAACAACCAACCCGTAGTAAATGCGAAAAACCGCTCCCGACCACAACATAGATCGCGAAGTCGCTCGCCTTCTGTTAGATCCCGGTCTCGTTCTACGAGCCGTAGGAGTTCTCACTCCCGATCATCAGCGGAGTCACAGGAGGCTAACGATTTTCGAATCGTAGGGCCCAGGTCAGCCAAGGTCAAGAAAAAGGTTAAAACGGCCCATTAAAAACTCTTCATGGAAATAATCCAGTGGAATGTCACTGGTTTTCGAGCTCGTGCTCAAGACCTACAACATTTAGTTTCTTAACGGTCACCATCAGTTATTTGTCTCCAGGAAACCCACTTACATCCCAATCACTCGTTACACCTTCACTCTTTCTCTGCCTTTAGAAGCGACTCTCTTGCAGGTATGCGTGCAAGCGGTGGCGTTGCTACCTTAGTGGCGCCTAACATCTCAGCCGCCAACGTTCCTCTCACCACACCCTTGCAAGCTGTGGCCGTTCGGCTACAGCTGGAGAGCATCAGTATTACCATCTGCAACATGTACCTGCCGCCGCTCAGTATAGTTCCAGAGCGTGATCTTCTAGCTCTATTGGCTCAGCTCCCCTCACCACTACTCCTTGTGGGAGATTTGAATGCCAAGCACACGCTCTGGGGATCAGACACTGATGACGCCCGTGGATGCCTCCTCGTAGACGTCTTCGACAAGTCTGACCTGCTTCTGCTAAATACTGGTAACCCGACATTCCTATCATCCGCTTATGGTACACATTCCGTACTAGACCTTTCTTTCTGCAGTCCTTCATTAGTACCACTACTCGAGTGGTCAGTACTTTCCGACCTCTTCGGCAGTGATCATTACCCCATTAATATTCATTTTTCTGGCCGCCAATGTGTACCTTCTCGACATCCTCGCTGGATTATTTCCAAAGCTAACTGGGGAAAATTCCAATCCCTCATACACCTCATTGACGATAATTTCGACACCATCGATGAAATGGTCGAATATTTTACTTGCTCGATCCTTCTCGCAGCAGAATCCAGCATTCCTCGAGGTTCAACTACACCACGTCGTATCCCTGTACCGTGGTGGTCCGAGGAATGCAGTTTGGCTATCAAAGCACGCAAACGTGCTTTGCGCGTTTTTCAGCGGCACCCGACTGAAGGAAACTTTGTCGCCTTCAAACGTTCTCGCGCTAGGGCACGCTTTCTACTGCGCAACGCAAAGCGTACATCTTGGGAAGCCTATGTGTCTTCGCTTTCCCGGCGCAGCTCTACCCAACAAGTATGGTCAGCTGTTCGGCGGATGTATGGCAAGTATCGCCGGACGGTAATTCCCGGCCTTGCCATCAACGGTTCCATGTGCACCACCGAACAGGAAATAGCAGAAACCCTAGCTAACACATTTGCTGCCACGAGCCAAACTGCCCGCTATGACGCTCTCTTCCTGCCTATTAAGGAAAGGGCGGAGCGGGTACCACTTAATTTTAATAGTGACTGCACCGAGCCGTACAACCAACCTTTTACCGCAGCCGAGCTCGCCCATTCTCTGGCGTTAGCAAAGGATTCTTCTCCAGGTCCCGATGACGTACACCGACAGATGCTGCTACATCTTCCATCTGAGGCGCTGTGCTTCCTTTTAAACATCTATAACCGCATTTGGCATGAGCGCGTTTTCCCTTCCTCCTGGCGAGAGGGTATTGTCATCCCCATCCCTCGACCCGGAAAGGACCGCACGCTACCCTCTAGCTACCGCCCCATTTGCCTGACGAGTGTCATCTGCAAGACCATGGAGCGAATGATAAACGCTCGGTTAAATTGGTGGCTAGAAAAACATAACCATCTGTCCAACTTGCAATGCGGTTTTCGTCGCCATCGCTCAAGTGTCGATAATCTAACACGCCTTGAGGGTTATATTTCCGATGCGTTTCTACTGAAACAGCACGCCGTGGGCGTGTTCCTCGACCTGGAGAAGGCTTATGACACCACCTGGCGGTATGGCATACTCCGTAACCTACATGGTTACGGTATGCGTGGTCATCTACCCGAATTCCTATGCAACTTTTTAAAACTTCGCCGTTTTCGGGTTCGCATAGGAAACACGATATCACGGGAGCGGATACAGGAGAACGGCGTACCTCAAGGGTCAATTTTGAGCGTCACCCTTTTTGCCGTAGCGATTAACGGAATCACTAGTGCCGTTAGAAGTGGAATTCCATCATCCCTCTATGTTGACGACTTTGCAGTCTATTATAGGTCTGCCAACATAGATCACATTGAGCGCCAACTACAGCTGACCATTACCCAGCTGGCAGCTTGGGCGCTTCAAACCGGCTTCCGTTTTTCAGCTGCGAAGACGCAGTGTATCCACTTTCACCGCCTGCGAGGTATACACCCGCCTCCGGATCTTCATTTGAACGGCACACCCCTGCCATTTGTCTCGCACCTGAAGTTCTTGGGCCTCTACTTGGACCGACAACTAAATTGGGAGCACCACATTCGTCACCTTCGAGCCTCTTGCGATCGTTCTCTTCGGGTGCTCAAGGTATTATCTGGAGCATCTTGGGGGGCGATCGCACGGTAATGTTAAGGCTGTACCGCTCTCTGGTTCGGTCCAAGCTGGACTATGGTAGTTTTATTTATGGCGCAGCGACCGCCTCTAAACTTCGCCTTTTAGACACCGTGCATCATACTGGCATCCGCCTTGCCACAGGAGCTTTCCGCACCAGTCGAGTCGACTGCCTGTATGCAGACTCAGGCGAACCTCCACTCCATATTCGTCGCTCGCTGTTACTCTGCTCATACGTCTCGAAGTTGGCTAGTTATCCCAATCATCCTTGTTTTAAACCAGTTTTGAGTCCAGATTTAGTCCACCGTTATATGCGCCCTGGTTCTCGGACACGCCCCATGGGAATAAGATTTCGGGATCTCCTACATTCCCATGGCCTCCGAATGCCTCGCGTGGAGAGGTCGTCCATCAGCCCTTATCCTGCTTGGCAACTGGATCGTGCGCGGTTCGATCTCGCACTTTCCAGCAACTCTAAACTCGCTACTCCACACTCGGTATTCCAACAACTTTTTGCCGAACTACTGGGCCGTTACCCTAGCTATGTTCCGGTCTTTACAGACGGTTCTCAGCTAGGTAGCACTACGGGTTGCGCTTTCTTTATTAACGGTGAGGCTCATAAATTTCGCCTTCTGGACTCTACTTCGGTCTTCTCAGCAGAGTTGTATGCCATCCTTTACCTGCTCCTTTTTATTTGCAAGTTAGCTCCTGGCTCTTTTATTGTCTGCACTGACTCTCTGAGTGCGCTTCAGGCCTTGCAACAGCACACTGCCACTCAGACCCTCGTTTTAAAAATACAGGCCCAGATCTCGCAAATGCTCATGCGCGGGTACAACTTTGTTTTTACTTGGATCCCAGGCCATGTGGGGATTTCCGGAAACGAGGAGGCGGACGCGGCTGAAAAGCTCGCTTGCCGTTTGCCCCGGAGTTTAACAACTACTGTGCCATACCAGGATGTGCAACGTTTTTTCCGTCGCCACCTACTATCTGCTTGGCAGCAATCCTGGACAGCTTTACAAGGCACACAACTCCGGGCAATAAAGGAGAGCGTACGACCCTGGCTAACTTCCTGCAGGGATAACCGGCGAGCCGAGGTGATACTCACCCGGCTCAGAATTGGGCACACACGTGCAACTCATGGCCATCTTTTGAGATGGGAACCGGCCCCTGTGTGTGCCCCGTGTGCAGTACGCCTCACTGTACGGCATGTACTGCTGGATTGCCCGCAGTACACCCGCGTTCGCCAGTCTTTGTGCCTAAGGGCTAACTTGCTCAATGTTTTAGGGGACGAACCAGTGGCCGTGGATAAGACACTGCGGTTTGTCGCGGAAATTAGTTTTAATAGACAAGTCTGACTTTGATTTTATATTTATTAATTTTAGAGCTTTTAACTTTTAGTATTGGGATGAGTTTTTAATGTCCTTTTAACAGTTGACTTTTTTATTACATTTTACCTATTTTTAGCTAAATTTTTATAGGTTTTAAGTTTTAGTATTGAGTTCGGGCCCAAATGACCTTGATGTCGACGGGCCCTTAAAAACTACACTCACTCACTCACTCACCCTCCGTATAAAAAAATTGTCTAGAATATCTCCCCTCAGTATTACGAATACTCCACTGAACTTCATCCCTCTTGATATGTGGGTCAAAGAAAAAAAGAGTTAATCTCTCCAGACTGGTGACAGGGGTGGTCAAAACATTCTTACTGCTGTAGCGATGTCTAATTTTGTCAAATAACGTTAGGAAAAAAAGAATATATTTTAAAATTAAACGAATGAATCTATATATTTGTATGAATGATGAAACAATACTATGAATGTGTTAGTATACCAAATGCAAAAAAGTCAAATGTTCAGAAAAATATATTTTGTACAAGTATGTGTGTAAAGAAATGTGTAACTATATCCCCCCTCAAAGATGTAGGGAACGAATCACAGTTAGCGTGCGCACGCAACATGGTGTTTGGGAAGGAGAGATACGGTTGGAGGGGGTGTAAAAAATGATGAACCTATATAAAGTTTAATCTATGATAATAAAGTTACTAGTAATACCCTTGAACTCATAACGTAGTCACTAGTAACAACTTTAAACTCATAGCGTAATATGTAGACAGTAACACCTCTCCCTGAAGGAGGGGCGGAGCCTCTCTCAATAAATACCGTGGTACGGATGAGTGAGGAGGCAGTCGATTCTCTGGAAATATGGATCCTACAGGTAAGACAGAAAAGTTGTATACTGTAATTCATTTTTTATCTCTGTTTACGAAGAATGTTGAAGTAATACTGATTCGTGTGTGCTTATACGTTTGTTTCAGATCATGAGATGCTCCAGCTAAATCAATTAGCTGAAGGTGGACCACATCTTCCCACAAAGAAACTACGTGAATTAGATCAGTCCGTTCAACACATCATTCGATCCGTCAAAACCGTGAAGCCCAGATATGGTGAACGGGTTGTCGTCGAAACATCAGAATTCCAAGTTTTCCTCCCGGAGAGATTCAAACACATGACCGCAGCGCAGAAAGATCTACTAAACCGTGGTGACTGCATACGCCAATACCATGGCGAGGAAACTCTAGAAAGTGGTTTCAAACGACACGAATTGTCTTTTTTAAGCAGCCCGTAATGTCCTCAAAAGGTGAGCATAATTATTGAATAAAATTTCATATAAAAGTGATAATGTAGTTACTTGCATGTAAATGTGAAATCGTACATGTTGTATTAGAACTTAATGTGTTAATTATCGCACATCATGTAGTATTAGTAATTGAGAGTGAACGTTGTAGGGTTAATTTTCATGTGTAATAATTACGTACATGTGAACATCGTTATTTCACATGCATGTTAGTTACGTTTTGTTTGTTACACGTAAAAGTAACGTTGTATGTGAAAAAAGAACGTTAATTTATGTGTGTAAAAACGTACATGTGAATATCGTAGTTCAGTTACGGTATTTTACATGTATATGATTTACGTTGTGTGTTTTATCATTTATGTAAGGGAGAGAGCATTACGTAAAACAGTTACATACTATCTGAATATTGTAGTTACGTGATGATAGCAATAATTGAAATCTCTGTGTAAAATACATAATCATTATGTAAATATTTTCATATGTAAAAGTTACATGCATGTTACGTTCTATGTAAAGTATAGAGTTTACGTAAAATTGAGATTCAGACATGTAAAAGTTATTAACATGTATGTTATTTCTGTCACCACCTTACATACATGTAAATCAATATTCCCGTATGTAAAGTTAATCGAATGTTGTAATTGCTTTTCAGAAACGGCGACAAGATGCTCCGATAGTGCCACTGGACAACCCTCGATTCAGCAAGATGAAACCCGTCCGAACGTGATCCAGGCTGAACGCTTACAATGTATTCACAGTGAGTCTGCCTTCAAAAACAGATTATGTACCTACGAAATTCACAACTGTGTTAATATACTTGATCCCGTCATATTCTTAGCAGAATGCAAACCTTTAATTTTGAATGAAATTGATAAGGGCTTAAACATGTATAAATCAGGTCTTAAGATAGGATCCTGTTTATCCTGTCAATATGTCATAATATCACAAGAGAGCGATAATATTCATACATTTAACTTTAACAGTAAACTTGAGGTGATATTGCAATCTACAGATAAATCTATATGGTATGAAGAGAAGATTGTACAACCTATACTAGATCATATGGATAATTTTGAATCGCGTACCAGTTCAAAAGCTTTATACAGTATTGAGAAATTAACAATATATGTGACACAATACGATTCATTGAATGCAGGGATGTATACTGAATTAGCCGACTTTATAAAATCGAAGAGAGCTGTTATTAACATTCGTAATAGTGATAAATATTGCTTTGCATACTGTGTGTTAGCATCCAAATACCCAGTAGAACGTAACAAGAATCGACGCACGTCCTATAAAAGATATGATTTTCGTAAATATTTAACTTTGAGAATATAACATTCCCCGTGTCATTGAAAGATGTAGAAAAATTCGAGAATCAAAATTCAAATATTTCATTAACGATATACGGTGTTGAAAATAAATCGATTATTCTCTTATATCAACCAAGAGAGATAAAATCACATCATGTTAATCTTTTAATGTATAAAAGACATTGTTGTCTGATAACAGACTTATCACGTTTGCTAGGAAAGCAGCTAACTAAACACAATGGATGAAAATGGTTATGTAACAATTGTAACTTGTATTTCACATCAGAATCACGTTTAAATAGTCATAAAAAGCGGTGTATGATGAATCAAATTATCAGAATGCCCGAGGCTGGTAAAACTGATCTCGTTGAATTTAACGCATATTCGAAATGTCTTAAAGTTCCATTCGTGGTTTATCCAGACATAGAATGTATCTTACGTAAGGTAGATTCGTGTCAAGATGTATCGAGCAAAAGTTGGACACGTACCACCCATAAACATGAAGCGTATGCAATTGCATTACATTTGGTTTGTAGTTATGATAAAATTTAACACGTTTCAAATCATTTGAAGGTCCATATGCAATTGAAAATTTTCTTAAAGAATTAACGTTAATTGCGAATCAGGTCATTAATATATATGCTAATAAAATTGAAACAAGTATGAGAGATGTGGATGAACTAGAATATCAAAATGCAACACGATGTCACAAATGCAAACGTGAATTTCTTAACTCGTGTATAAAGGTTCGTGATCATTGTCATTTGACTGGAAGTTACGTTGGCCCAGCCCATAAGCACTGCAATTTAAATAGGAAAATGCCAGGATTCATACCAATATTCTTTCATTGCATGTCAAAATACGATGCTCATTTCATAGTAAAGAAACTAGGTTACGATACGGAACCTATCAACTGTATTGCACAAACTTCTGAAAATTACTTATCCTTTAGCAAAAGATATACAAATTCGAATGGAATGAGTATATATCTAAGATTTCTGGATAGCTATCGTTTTTTGGATTCAAAACTTAGTAACCTTTCGGATATGTTAGAATCAGATGATTTTCATTATACCAATAATACGTATACGAATCCTTTGCATAGACAACTGATGAAACGCAAAGGTGTCTTCCCGTACACGTATGTGGATTCTATAGAAAAATTATACGAGAATAGTCTACCATCCAAACATCAGTTTGATCATGTAAGCGATGAGGATTATAGTCATGCTAGAACGGTATGGAATGAATTCAATGTTAAAAATCTGAGTGAATATTTAAATATATATCTTAAGTGTGATACGTTAATACTAACGGACGTGTTTGATTGCTTCCGTGAATTAAGTATCGGTTTGTACGGACTCGACCCGTGTCAGTATTATACACTTCCCGGATTAGCCTTTGATGCAATGTTAAGAACGACTGGTGTACAGATTTCATTATTAACAGATAAGACTATGTTAGATTTCTTCGAAAAAGGAATACGAGGTGGAATTTGCACTGTGTCCAAACGGTATGCAAAGGCGAATAACAGATACATGACTAGCTATGATAACACTCAACCAACTAATTATTTAATGTACGTCGACAGCAATTCTTTATATGGATATACAATGGAAAATAATAGCTTACCATACACTGATATAAAGTGGCTAACTGATGCTGAAATTAAATAAATAGATTTTATGTCTATTACAAGTGATTCTGACGTGGGATATGTGTTGGAAGTAGACTTTAAATATCCACAGGAACTTCATGATATACAAAATGATTTGCCATTATGCCCTTTGAATGAAATCGCGCCAGGTGATAAGTATACAAAATTGCTAACAACATTGAATGATAAAAATAAATACGTATTACATTATCTCAATTTTCAACAATGTGTTAAACTTGGTTTGATTCCATCGCGTATACATAGAGTAATAGGTTATAAACAATCTAACTGGATAAATCCTTACATTGAACTCAACGCTCGTAAACGTATTGAAGATAAGACGAAATTTGGCCAAAATCTATGGAAGTTAATGAATAATTGTGTTTATGGAAAATTTATAGAGAATGTAAAACGTTATAATTCATTTCATTTAGCTACCAGCTGGAAACGAGCGCGTAAATTGTTAGCTCGACAGACGTGTATAAGGTACGTGATTTTTGATGAAAATTTAATAGATATAGAATTGGTCAGAGATGAAATATTGACGAATAAGCCAATATACATAGGACAAGCAATCCTGGATCTATCCAAACATAAAATATATGATTTTTATTATGAAATTCTGAAGAAAAAATTGAAAGATGTAACTTTAATCTATACGGACACGGATGCTTTTCTCTTTGAATCTAGCTGCGATATATATGAATTTACTAAAACCAATATACATTTATTCGATACATCGAATTATCCAATGGATAATGTGTATGGTATTCCGTTAGCAAATAAGAAAATTTCAGGATTATTCAAGGATGAGCTAGCCGGTAGAGTGATGACTGGATATGTAGGATTGAAATCGAAATTATATTGTTATCGATATGATACTGAAGTGATTAAAAAATCAAAAGGTGTAACAAAAGGTTCGATGAGATTCATAACCTTTGAACAATATCTCTCATGTATTACACATCCTGACACGATACATCGAAGCATGCAGACATGTTTCAGAAGTTATAAACATAATGTTCATACCATTGAATCTAATAAGATAGCTTTAAGTGGTATCGATACAAAACGATACATTCCCGATAATTCATTTTCAACATTAGCATGGGGACATTATGCTATAGAAAATTGTCAAGTGTAAGTTTTTTTTTCTTTTCTCAATAAAGCATAGATTCAACTGAGTTAAAAGGTATTACTAGGCCATGATAATAAATTATTACTGTATTTCAAAAAACAAAATAATTGAGTTTCAAGTATAATTGTAAAGTGTGTTACAACTGAGTTAAAAGGTATTACTAGGCACATGATAATAACATATTACTGTATTTCAAAAAAAAATAATTGAGTTTCAAGTATAATTGTAAAGTGTGTTACAACTGAGTTAAAAGGTATTACTAGGCACATGATAATAACATATTACTGTATTTCAAAAAACGAAATAATTGAGTTTCAAGTATAATTGTAAAGTGTGTTACTAATTACATGATAATAACATATTAACTTCATTTGAAAGATAACGTGTTGCTTGTTTATGTTTACGTTAGGGGGGAAGGAATATTTTTTCCTATTCATGTCGTTTTGAAATGTTAGATAGCAGAAATCAATCTAACCTTATTGATCTCTACAATGAAATGTTAATTCAACTATAATCATGTATGATTTTTTATTAAAATATATTTACTAATTATATCAAAATGTTATTATCATGTCTCCGTTAAGGGGTGAGGGGGGATTTATATATAATCAATGTGAACTAGCATGTACATTATGTTAAAGGCTCTTATTTCAGCTATAATCATGTATGATGTTTGTTTAACGTATATTACTAATTACTTCAATTTGTAATTATCATGTTTACGTTAAGGGTAGGTGAATTTATATATACTCAATGTAAACTAGCATGTACGTTATGTTAAAATCTCTACAATTAAATGTTAATTCAACTATAATCATGTATGATTTTTTTTTAAAAAAGTATAAAAATGTTATTATCATGTTTAAGTTAAGGAGATGTGAATTTATATATAATCAATGTGAACTAGCACGAACGTTATGTTACAGAAGATATCAGGAATCAATGTGAACAAAAAAAAATAAAACACAATATATCATTAAAATTATATTTCTTTATTGAGTTGTGTGTTTTTTATTTATACAATGTCCACCTCATTAATCCATTCACGGGAAGGAAATCCTAACCATTTCACCAGAATCCTATCACCACGTCGTCTGATAATCCTTTCAACTAAATACGTGTCTGGATATTGAGTTTTCTGTAGTTCATAACCGTAGAATGCTCCTTCAATCAGTTTACCCTCCAGATCCTCGATGAGATAGGTAAATGGATGTGTCCTTTGCACTGTACGTATCCTAAAGACTTCAACACTCCAATTTGGTAGATAACCTTTCTCCATAACACCTTTATGCTTAGAAATCCTCACGTAGTCACCAACACGATGAAGTCTAGATCTTCGCTTCTCACGCAGACTTCTATCATATTTGTATACACTGAGGAGGAGATAATTATCACGATCATCTACAGGCTTCATACGAATCGTTCGATGGTAAGTATTATTGTACGTATGAATAATTCTAGGTAGTATGTTTATCCATTGATATGAACCTTGAGCAATAAATTCCTTATGCAAATTCAGTTTGATCGTTCTTATTAAACGTTCCACTGCAGCAGCCTTAACGTGAGTGAATGTACTGTAATGATTAATATTATTACGATTCATTAGTTCGCGGAAATGTTTATTGTAAAACTCCCTTCCATTATCAGATTGAACATTCTTCGGAAACGATTCCATTTCATTCAATATCTCCTCCATAGCAGTCGAAACGTTAATACCACTTTTATCACGTAATGGTCTTGCATAAGCCATCTTGGAATAAAAATTGCATGCAGGAAGAATATACTTATAATTCCTGTTGTCTCTTGCATAATTAGACATGTCCATAAGATCTATTTGTACTAAATCGTTCATTCCTTTGCTTATGATCTTACGACGTAAAAATCGTCTTCTAGCTGGTGCATGTAACTCGGTTGCAATGCGACGTTTTATCATGCTATTATTTTTTATGTTTTAAGTTCTGTAATAATTTCTTCTATCTCGGGTGAGTGATTCAAATTACCTGCATCCCTCGGCGCAACTAATAATCGTAATCTGTTTATTATTTCATTCGGATCGTTCCAGTAGACGTAATCTAATTTTCTCTGCGGTACATGTTCTTTCCAAGGTAAACCAAATCCAGTTCGATTACTAACAAGGTCACGAATGATATGACGATACTTGAACCCTCCATTTGCTCTTAAACGTCCATCTCTTGAATAGCCGTGTCTGTAAACTTGAGTATTCTGTAAGATTTGTGAATACACGTCTAAATCATCATCTGTGTACGATGTCTTGCAAGGTAAACGTTTAAATAATAATTCATATAAGCCTGCTGTGGGTTCATACGTTTCTGTCCCTATCAGAACACCATCAGATTTAAACACAACTGTCTTGTTACCCAATTTATACTCATTATCCTCGTAACGTATGCCGTAAGTATTGTCCATGTCACTCGAACTAGCAGTTCGAACCTTGTGTAGATACTTTGACACGAGATCAGATCCGCTAGCATCATCTGTAGTTTCGTCGTCGTTGTTGTCTTGGTGTGCTTTCGCTATTACTTTCAATGGTTCGGTTACAGGTTGAAGAACTTCAGACATGACTCGTTGCGTTTCGAATTTCATTCCTTTGAGAGAACGTAACTTTTCTCTTATTGCCCTACTGTGACGGGCAATGGATTCCTTAAGTCTTATAGCTTCAGCATCCATATCGAAATGAATGTATAATTAATCAGCTACTGCTAATTTATATGAAACTATCAGTTCTATACTTAATATATGACCATCTTTAGCACGTCCGGCTGGCGCTGTAAACGATAGAATATCGCCAGTTTCAACTCTTACAGGATATCTTTCAACTAATCTTCCGTTTATTGCAAACAATGTATCATTTACAGCATGCGGATGTACCGATGATACAATAGAACACGAGAGTACATTTCCATTTCCGGGAACTTTATAGTATTCGAGTCCCGATGTTAACGTATACCTTAAAGAGGGACCTCGAAACGGACGTGTTTGCAATGAAATTATGAGTTGTGCTTTCAATTGTTGTAACATAGTGTTTACAACATTTCTCATTCGTGTTTTCATAGTATGAATATCATTATTTATAGTGATTAGTTTATTATCAAGTTCCGTTTGTCGTGCGGTTAGTTCTTTCACTTCTTTTTCTACAGCTGTAGTAATAGTCTCGCTAGCGGAGGTGATTGTTCTAGTTAACTGACTTTGTAATTCATTCTGTTTCCGTGTAACAGTATCGGCAATGTTTGTTATAGTAACAGTTAAACCCGTTTGCAATTCATTATGTTTCTGTATAAAGAAATAATTAACATAACTCATGGTGACTGCATCACTATCATCTATCGGGTCGGCTAAATCCTTCAATCTCTTCATTCGAAATGATAGAGTTTCATTAGAGTCGTGAATTGGAATCCTATCATCTACATATTTTTTACTAGGAACGTCGTGTTCGTGAAGGGGGTCCAACAGCGTTTTCATTCTTATACCATCTATAATGACATTATTTTCGGAATCACGTTTAAATGCATATTTACTTAAGTACTCCATTAAATTGTTGTATTGGATGTCGAGCGATTTTTGTATGTGATCCCTAAGCATAGCTTCAAACTCGCCCATACGCTGATACGAGGTCTGCTCGCTGAAGATCTGCATTCGATTCTCGACGTCAGCCGTATGCGTATCCACATAACGTTTAGTCGATGCATCGTCACCTTCTTCAGGGTCGTGAATATTGCACAATCGCTTTCCCTTGAATCGATAGTTTCCCGATCCATCTCTAGTTATGATATATCGATTGAACACACCCCTAGAGGGTATGATTCTTCGGGATCCGAACCTGTCGATACTCATTGCTTAAGTGATGGATTATTCTATTTATTCATTCTGATAAAGCGATCAAAACCGTGACGGTAGCGTCCCTCGTTCAGTGGATATTCTGGTACTATAACAACAAAGGATCGTTCATCACTCTCCCATATATGTTTACACATATCCTTAAATTCATCATAGGACATATCGGTATTTACATAATCTTCGTATATATGTTTTAAATTGAGATTATCCTGTCTAAAGAATATAATCATATTTGCATTATCTCTAATTAAATGTTTAGGTACTTTAGCATATGATTGTGCTAAATATATAGCATCGACATTACGATGTCTACCCATACTGTAATATGAAGCTATCTTACCCTGTTTTTCATTTATCACATCATCAAATACGAATATCGAATTTTCTCTAGCATCCGACGTTTGAATCACTTCATCACCATCATCGAACTTAAATACGCCTATATCGGGTATAGTTTTCAGTAACCTGAGTAAATATCGATATTTAGGTTGTTGCAACGATTTCGAGTATATGTAGAGGTTTTCGAATCTCAGACCATTCTGGTGAATAAGCAGGTTGAGTAAAACGTTCGTTTTTCCAGCATTTGAACTGCCCAGTATGAGCGCTCTAACGTTACTCGGAAACAACGTACCGTGTCGTCCTTTGCGAATGTCATCCTCGAAATGTAACACCTGTATAGGTAGCGTACACTTTTGCTTTACTATCTCCATATCGCGACTAATACTTATAAAGCATAAGTTTTGTCTTTTATTTCGTTCGTGATAAGGGCAATCTATGTCTTTACTGGATTTAGCCAATCGTCATAGGAATCGTATACTTATAAAGCGCACGTTTTGCCTTTTTATTTCATAGTGAGACATGCGCTCTACACGTGCACGCAAAGGTTCGGGAATTCTTAATTCCTTGATTAATTCATTACCAATTGAGGCACATTTACCGGGTTATCGTTTCTGCGGTCCGGGAACGAAACTACATAAACGTTTGCAGAGAGGTGACTTACCGGTGAACGGGTTAGATTCAGCGTGTCTCGATCACGATCGGGGTTACGCAGAGAGTACTGATACAGAATCTCGTCGTCTAGCCGATAAGGTGTTGGTAGAGAAAGCTTGGAGACGTGTACAGTCTACCGACCCTTCTTTGGGCGAACGACTTGCAGCTCGACTTGTAACTACACTTATGAAGGGTAAATTGGCAGCGAGCGCTGGCATGCGTAAACGTCGCAACAAGAGAGTTGGTTTCTTACCTTTGCTACCACTTTTAGCAGCTCTCGGTGCAGCAGGTGGTCTAGCTGGAGGTGCTGCTCAGATTGCTACGGCTGTCAATAAGAAACGTTCGGATGCAAAACAACTTGCGGAATTAACACGTCACAACGAGCGCATGGAATCTTTGGCTCAGGGCAAAGGTCTTCGCCGTAAGAGACGTCGTAAGGGTAGAGGATTGTATCTTCGATCAAAAAACTCGGGGCGAGGCCTATATTTATCCCGGAAAAAAGCCCTGAGTGCTAACGAGATCGATTCGTATGCACGACGTCTACACATTCCACATTTTAGAGGTGTCTACATGATCGATAAACTACCTCCACGTCCTCGATACTATGAGAGAATAGTAGTGAATCTGGATACATCAAATAACCATGGTACACATTGGGTTGCTGTACGTAAGGATGGTGATGTTGCCTACTACTTTGACAGTTTCGGCGATCTGAGACCTCCGGAAGAGATAGAAACATACCTTTTGGGTGTCAAGCTCCTATATAATACGACGAGATTTCAAGAATTCGATTCTGTGATTTGCGGTCACTTGTGCCTTCAGTTTCTCCTCGATGAGTTACACGATCACCGTGAGTGGTAGTGATACCAGCTTCCCTACATTTCTAAATCCACCATTACATCTGGATCCTAACGGACATTACGAGATAGCTCTATTGAATTTTGAGACTTTTTACTCGATTCCGAATGTGGACGAGAGTAATAATCTATTCCATTACGTTCGTGATGGAAAAGTCGAACGTATAGTAATTCCACCGGGTACTTATGAATTGGATGATATCGCCAAATTGATCAAGGATGCTCTCGACATCGGTGACGACTTTATTCTACGTGCTAATAATAACACCATGAAATCAGAAATTGAATCTCCCTATATTATGGACTTTAGTCGTGAGAGACCTATTGCTCCTCTTCTCGGTTTCACCTCTAAACAGAGGGTACCGGCAAACGTGCTGACCGAGTCTAATGATTTGGTTAACATATTCAAGGTCAGCATCATACGTATCGAGTGTAGTCTTGCAACGGGATCTTTCATCAATGGTAAAAGTGGTCATTCTCTGTATGAATTTTTCCCATCGGTACCTCCAGGTTATCATATCTCGCAGGAACCATCAAGTCCTATATATTTACCAATCATCGATACGAATCTCATTGATCATCTCGACATTAGAGTGGTAGACCAGAACGGCGATAAGTTAGATTTCAGGAACGAAACCATCACTGTACGATTGCACATACGTCGTAATGGGTATAAGTTTTAAGAGACGATGCTATATTAAAAACATCTCTCGAGATTGAACTCTACTCGATCATCGACCCGCAAGCTAATCACATCGTCTAATCGAAAATTTCTCGCTAACTTAGGCTTCAAGGTTCTATGATGGATGTTTTGGACGTGACCGGGATTCCGACTTTTGATGATAAGATCAGTAAGGAGGAAGAACACGTATTCCTACCGTACAATACGTCAGCTCTCGATGTGAACGATGAAATTAGAATTCCATGTCAAGCTGAAGATTTGTACACGCTTCCTAGTAGAAGTTATCTCTACATTGAGGGGACTCTCACTAAACCCGACGGCACCGTCGCCACATCGAAATTGAGTAACAATGCTATGGCATTCCTATTCGATGAGATTCGTCTGGATATGAATGGAACGACTATTGATAGAACTAGGAATCCGGGCATTTCAACGATGCGTAACTATGAAGCACTGAATGAACTGGAATCGAATCGTTTACTTAATGCTGGATGGTTCTATCCAGGAGGTGTGCTAGACATCATGCATACATCGAATTGTGTCTTCAATGCTATCGTTCCTCTTTCGATGTTGCTGGGTTTCGCCGACGATCACAAGGAGGCCATACTTAATAGCAAGTTTGAACTTATTCTCATTAGATCTAAGGATTCTAATAATTGTATCATTGGAAACGATCCTACAACCATACAACTAACTAGACTCGAATGGAGGATGCCTGTACTTCGACTTTCAGATTCTGAACCAGTTGATAAACTTAAACTCGTCAAATCGGATAAACCTCTACACGTCGCATTTCGAACCTTGGACCTTCACACTCAACCTGCTGTACCTCAAACTAAATTGTTCACATGGAACATTGCAACCACGACTAAACTTGAAAAACCACGTTTCGTCATAGTCGGTGCACAAGTGGATAGATTGAATCATCTCACTAAGGATGCTTCTCTATTTGATAATTGTAATATCACCAATCTGAAACTTTATCTCAACAGCGAATCTTACCCCTATCACGATATGAATTTGGATTTCGCCAATTCTAAATTTGCATCTCTGTATGATCAATATTCCAAATTTCAATCATCCTACTATGGAAAGGAGAATTACCCTCTTTTGAAAAGGAACGACTTTCTGAAATATGCACCGCTATTCGTCATCGATTGCTCTCATCAACCTGAGGATACTGTGACGGGGGCAGTGAATGTCAGATTGGAAGTTCAAGCATCGTCAAATTTTCCTGCACAAACTTCATTATTCTGTTTAATTATTCATGATAAATTATTCACTTATAAACCATTAACTCATGTTGTACAATCTATCATATAGGTGTAATAAATAAAACATTACAAATTCAAATTATCTTTTTATTGACTTTAACATACATCTCCAATATCCTCTTCCTTGCACTCCTGCTTTTTGCATCATATGAACATAATGATTTATGAATATCATACAACTGATACAAATTTCTTTCAATATATGGAATTAGTCTTTTAAGTCCATTGAATGCAGTACTATTCAGATTTATACTGCCCACATTTAAACATGTATTCACAAAAATTATTTCATTCATCTTATTCATGCATAACATTATATTAAATGCATATATTATATTTTCACTGTACGGTGCACATGGATGCTTACCATTTTCAGATACGTATCCAAAACACACAAATTTGACATTATTACCTCCCAATCCTCTTTTGTAATATACACAAACGTATCGTCATGTGTGGCCTTAATGTAAAGTGATGGGAGTTCATTGTATAATCCTATGTTCACACGAAAGTCAATGCTGACGGTGATGTCGTTACCGTTCATGCACACACTATTTACCATCACTCGCAACTTCCTCCTCTACTTCTTCTGCGAAGGGTGTGAAGGGTTCGAACATCATTATGATGAAACTGTCTTGATCGAACGTCTTCTTGGATTTGACGATTCTCGGTTTGCAGTTCGTCTTCTTCTTTTTCTTGTCTCCTTTCTTACTGGATTTGCGGACATACACGAACTATGTCTCAACATCGTGAATATTTAATACACTTGTTAATGTAAAACTCTTATTATTTTATACTCACTTTTCTATGAGTTCCTCCTCGGGTTTCGGTGTACCGATATCCTTAAACGGACGGTCATTGTACGGACCGCACACATCCTCACCTTGATCCTGTTCGGACTGGCATGCCACATCTTCACTTTGGGCTTTACTGAAATAAACATATTTATCATTAGTTATCTAACACATAACAACACATTCACGTTAACACACAATTATAATTCTACTTACCCGAGATACACTTTACAATTCTTTCCGCATTGAGCATAAGATGTGATCGAATCATGATGGGAAGGATTCTTGCAAATCACTTGATGCATCTTCCAATCACACGTTTCATCGTGATGCTAAACCCAATGCTTTTGCAAATCTTCGAATTTGCGTAGATTCTCCCAGAATCTGGTATCACTTTCAATGATAGGAGTTGTTGTTCCACTCATCTTGACGTTGCGATGTGAAGTGAGAATGCATTCGTTCCCGAGTGAGCAGATGGGTGATGAAACGTGATCATACCTGTCTCCCCCCTCCCCATCCTATCGTCGATTGTACTTAACGTACGGAGGGTTTGTGTGAAGTGAGGACACGTTCGTTCTCGAGCTGGCGGGACAGGATGAGACCTGTTAATTCGAATTTACTATATTACCATTTTATCACGTTCCCCCCTTCCACCCTCTCGTCGCTTGTACTGGAGGAGGACTAGTGTTTATCCTCGCGTACATGAATGGGTATCGAACCGAGGACTCTATGTTCATATATATGAATCCTCCCGAGAACTCGATATTCATAGATGAATATTTATACGCCCACACATATACACATATGCACAAACCTTGAGGAATGACAACACGTCATCACCCTTATACTTCAATGTGGAACAGATTTATATTTTCTCGTACCTCGATGTGGGAATGGAATTTAACCTTTTCTTAACCTTTACATCGCTCTTGGATTCATAGCTCAAGGATAGATTCTGGATAGGGAACACCCCTTACCAGAATGTCTTATTACATTTATTTCATAAATCTCTCCCAGTACACATACCTAATCATTCTCTCGATATTCTTTTATCTAAAGAATAACGATACTGCATCATATATCATACACTAAACGTGATAGATATCAAACCCTACACTCGATATTCATACATGAGAGTTTAAGCACAAACATCGAAGAATTACGAGCACCACATTTAATTCAAACATTACCCTCCCCGAACCCCATATCGAACCCTAGACTCGATATTCATACATGAGAGTTTAAGCACACACATCGAAATGAATTCACATTTAATTCAAACACCCCCCGGAACCCCGTTACCCACCCACCCATCACACATCACACACACACACACACACACACACACACAATCATCATCGTGACCCCACCCTCAAACACATCTCACTGCACAGGGGAGAACGGCACTACGCCAACACTCCCCTTCTTTTACACCTCGATTTTCACATAGGAGAGTTCTAAATCAATGAGCATTCTACATCACTCATATATTAACACAGAGGAGAGTTCAGCATCATATCTACACTGTGCCGAAACTCCCAATTCTATACTACTCCCATATGACGTAGATCCTGTTACAAAACACTATTTATGTCCGATTTAGTTAAATTTGTGGTGTCAACCATGCACGATTTACTCTTGGTTATATTTAACAATTTCCCAAAAGCTTATATTTTTCTAAACCAACAAGTAGTTTTTACTTTCTATTGCGTACTTCCTCGAGTTGATAAGTATTTCAGTACAGTCCAAAAATTCAATCCCGAGGTTTCAGTTCCAACACGTGTTTTAAATCCCTAGAACTAAAATGTATTCACAAATATGGCCCATCCGTGCACGAAACAAAGAGAACAATTTCGTTCTCAAACAGTAAGGAGAAAGATATATGAATGAAAAGATGAGATCTTTTATTTCTGTTGGAGATAAAAAGAGAAAGGAGTTTCAAAGTCATTCCCTACATAAGTACTTTTAAAACATTTGACTGTCACTTAAAGTCGACTGTCTTTTTTCTCATCACGACTATATAGAGAGTAAGGCTACCGCAATATATCTAAAGTTTGTATATTGATATTAAGTATCTATTAGTTATCTAACTTTAAGCTGAACACAAGAAAGAATCATTTCTTATTTTGGAGTATGTTTAATGTCTGCATTATTGCTAGGTAAATCCTGTAGAGGCGCTGCTGTCAGCTACATTAAACCTATCTATAAGTCTTGCTCTTCCACTTCTCTTACCTTGTGGAACATTATAGAAAGTACTATAAGAATAAAAAATAGTTACTCTCAATAGAAATATGGCAAAAAGTTTCTAACCTTAATTATTTAGTTGTAGGAATAATTGTCGCAAGTAGACATTCGGCCTCAAACTGAACATTGTTCCACCACGAAGGTGTGCTCAGTGTTCTTTAAATTCCTTTGATTTGACCAACATTTAGATGTACTGTTATTGTCTTCGAACAGACTACACAGGGAGACTACTTGAGACCTCCTCTTGCAAATTGCATCGTGAACGGTCGTTTCTACTGATTACCATTTCTCTGTTGATATCTGTTATTACCAGCATATAGTGTTCCTGCACTTGAAGTTTTCTCTTTTTCTCTGGCTTCATTTTGGTACAAGATATTAAATGTTAGGTTTTCAAAACTTGGTGGCTCAACCCCTGATTCAACGGCAATTCGAAAATATTCAAATGAAGATGGTAGAGAGTACAGCATAAGAAGGCCCAATCAGTCCTCTTTTATCACGACGTTCATTTCTTTTAGTTTGTCCGCGATGTCTAAGAACGTGTAGAGATGATCAGGTATATTATCTGTGCTGTGCTTTTTCGGTACAATTAATTGTTGGAGAAGCGTAGCTTTCAGAGCAGGGTTTGAACATTTACGTTTTTTGAGGTTAAATAATGCTTTATTTGTTTTAATTCTGTATGTGAAATCGTAATAATAAGTTCTGAGTTTGCATTGGAATCACTTTGTCTTCCGGTTTGACGTCATTTGGTGTCTTTTATTTTTTCTCCGGTCACAAAGCCAGAAAGTCCAATGCTAGTTATAAAGGTTTGTATTTGTGTTGTCCACGTATCGCAGTTGTCTTTCCTTAGGCGTTCAATACGACAAACACTGGTATTTGTAGCAATTTCGTTTAAACCTTTTTCTTTGGTCGTAGTATTTTTGCAAAGTAAATTTGGCGGATACTTTCTGAACAGAAACAACGACATTTTCCCCTTATAATATTCCATATTGCTTATTTTGCTCATATATTACATTTTATGCAAACTGGGAACTATCTGAACCACTAAGCTGTTTTATTTATTTAGTAATTAATTGTAAATTATTCTCAATAACACATATAAAAATATCCAAAATTCATTATGAGGTGAAGCAAACAATTTTAGTATGTACAACATAATAATATTAAATTACTGTCAATTATTCACTACAAAACAGGTTACACAATATCGACAAACTGAGTCCTTGAGTGTGTACAATGTATTTACTTGACAAGGAGTGCTCTCCGTAGCGCAATAAACAATGGATAATTTACCTGACGTTCTTGTTGCAGTCGAGAAACAAGCTGTGATGAAACTCAGCTTTAACAATTTTGTTTGTTATTTGATTTCAAATCTCGACATGGAAGTATTGACAATTTTTGTTCATTAAAAGCATGAAATGTGCACCTTCAGAGTATACAGTCATACATTTTCTTTAATTTCGGTATTCAATGTCCGAAATTACACATAAACCTCAACATTTTGACTACATTTTCAATGCGATCTCTAAAAGTTATATCAAATTACAAACAGGACTGGTAAAAGGAATCTATGACGCAGGCTTAAAACGCATATTGTCTGTATAGCTGTGATTTAATTAAATTTTACAGGTACACCCAAACATAAATTACTTGTCTTCAAATTTATGTCAATGTTCGACACTAAACACAAATGGCAAAATAGAGTCCCAAATAGATCCAAATGGATATAACTTTTGTGTCTTTCTTATTTGGTACGTGCTAGCTTATTTCGTAATGTTCGTTGTAGTTTAATTGTATTTTATCACAACATACTATAATTATTCAGAAAAATAAGAAGCAATTGGGACATGGAAATAAAGATACAAAGCATTTCCTGATTTTGTTGCAGTTGTACAACTTTCTGTAGGCTTTTGTTGCGAAGGTCAATAGTTCCAGTTGCTTTATATTGACTTATATAATAGCTCCAAATTGCTATTATTCACATTATACACATCTTCTACGTCAAAACATGTATTACCCTTTTTATGTTTTGGAAAACATTTGTAAGAAAAATGATTATTTGATACACAAATAGTAATTATAGCTTGCGCGATTCCTACTATCGTATACGTGTATCTAATGCTTCCTAACTCTTCCACCATGTGCCGTTTTGATCGCAGTCACTCTGTAAACAGGCAGAACATTTGAACTGCAGGTGAATATCTGAAAGTTTCATCTACTTTTGCTATTTGGTTTTATATTAATCCCTTGTGTATCACAAACATATATAGTAGGTAAGGAGGAGATTGCATTCTAACAAAAAATTAAATGCTGAGGTTGCTTTATAAAATATATTGCGGTAGAATCTGAATCCCAAAAGAATAAAGGAAATTTTGAACCAAAAGTGAATAGTGAAATTCGGCTAAATATCAAACTGTGCTTACGTTCAACATTTTCAGGCTGACGCTCAAAACTTTTCAAGAAAATCTCATAATAAATCACTACTACATAAATCCGCTTTTATGTTGTTATGATTTATTTAGTTGTTAGTTTAAGAGTTCAATTTTAAAGCAAAGTCCTCAGAAATCCTCTTCATTCTCAGTGACTTTGTATAGCTGGTAAACTGTAAGAGAAGTAAAATTACAATTCCTAAAAATTTAAAGATTAAGGAATAAGCTAAAATATGAAGGAAGGCTAAAACCCCAAACGGAATTAACATTATTTTAGTTAGATATTAAAGGGATATTAAGCTCGAATTAGTAAAAATTTTACTTAATCAAATTAATAAATGCAGTCTAAAATTTAATAATGAACTTATGTTGGATTTACTATAGCCGTAGCTAATCTGAGTACTTTCTCCACTAATAAAACTAATAATGAAATTAAAAATTTATTGCACATTCTAGATTATGCAACCTAATTAATATGTTTCAGTGATATGTTCTTAAATCAGTCATACATCTAGCTGCTATCCAGACATACCTCATCTGTTATCAACAAAGCTTCTATTATTTACCCAAGACAAAATATCTAAGCTGCTGTTTGAACTAAATCTAATTTAATTTCTGTTAAAATACCACATTTTTTCAAAGTAATGAACATTCTATTCCTAGTATCTTTATAAATAGTTGGTCTTAATAAAGTTGTAGGTGCTCTCGTGCAGCATTATTTTGGATGGTTGTTAGATTTAAAATTTAGAATGCTTTTCCAATATCCTGGAATATTTCATGCTTTTAACATGCTTTTTTCATGCTTTTAAGAATATCATTCTTTTCGTTTTTACCTTCATCGATATTGCATATCATTTAATAGGTAGCTAAATCTGGGTGTGGAGAGCCATTTTGTGTTTACTAATTAAGAAATTATGGAATTTTATTCATTAATATGGAGATTTAATATACACATATGTTCACTAACACTTCTATTAGATTCTTGTTATTCTTGTTTGGTTCTTGAATTAACAAATCCCTGAGAAAGTTTGCTAATACATTATATTATTTACATTATATTAACTGAAAAGTATGTAATTGTTACCTTTCTTATTTTTTTGGCTTCCATACAGTGTTTAACATATGGAATGCATAGATATTTAATTATTTACTAATTAATGTAATTATATCTCGAAATAGTTATTTCTTATTTTGAAGTAAGTTTGATCTCTCTTGGGAACCGGCCCTCTCTACTGTCGTGGCTCCTTGGTTCGACCACCCTCTGTCTCCTTCGTTTCATCCTTTCTCCCGGTGGTACCCCTAATTGTGTACACAGGAACAATGAGCTCAGCATGGCGGGCTACGTACCAAATCCCCTCCCAAATGAAATCCCAATCCCGAATGCGAGCGACAAAGGAACCACATGACACATCCAGCTCGGTATAAACAAGACTAGTGTCGAATGTTCTATTTTTGATTTCTCTAGTTTTCTATTTGAACTACTTTACTATTGACTTAAACCTGTTGTAATACTTCACTTATTACATTTGATCAACAATTATTTAAGCAAAAGTTAAATGAAAGTGAGTTAACAAAAACAAAATTTACTTTTTCAGGTAGTGTGTTTACTTTACTGATTAACTAAAGCTATAAATTAAATAAATATTTGGTTTATTAAATTTCTGTCAATTTACAGGAGCGTATCACGCTACCGGTGTACATGTTGGTAACGTCACTCCTATGTTTGTCTATAAAAGATTTCGTTAAATAATCAAGTACCAAAATATTTTATTTTAGCACCTTATTGAATGAGACACCAACATGTTTAAGGCAATCGGGCACACAAAATATATTTTATGTGGAATATTTTTCGAAAGCTCTGACATTGTCAAAAACGACTAACGATTTAGCTTAAAATGAAAAATTGTTTAAGGTGTATTCCCAAAAAGTGAAATCATTACATTACACTTTGTAGATATGTCCTCAAAATCCCCTTCACTATGGATGACTGTGATACAGGTTGTGGCGGAAACAAACAATAAGCGGGTTTTAAAGAATTGTTCTTAGGAATATTAAAATTCATATAATATTGTCATGCTAAGAGGAATAAAAAATTTCGACGCAAATGGATAACAAGCGGCGGATATAGTTTCACGTTAATAACGGGCATGCATAAGTAGTTAACAATAGCGTGGCTGGTGTACACAAAGAGGACGGCAAATGAAAATAGCTAAGATGAACGACTTGCCGGCCAGAAGTTACGCTTCTGGAATGTGATGAAATATTAGTTTTTTATTCTTCTGGAAGAGTCTCGAATTTATCAATGAGGTATTTAAGAAGGCAACGATTCGCCAAGGAGTTCTTATAAAGACATGGAATAAAAGTGAGAGTCAGCTGTGTAGTGTTGTAACGAAAGCTAATGTTTGTTATTGCCATTGCCTTGGTTTTGTGGATTGTGATATGTGATGCAATGTGGTTACGTGAGAACTGAATAATGAATTTCAAGGTAAATAAAGAACTTTTAGTATTTCAGGAATCTGGACTTTAAATTCTACGAACCCACATGCTCACAATATCATCTACTTTAGATGTTTAACGTACTTACTATACATAGCTGTCCTGGGTGGTCAAAGTCTAACACTTGGTGTTTGAGTTGGAACTACAAGAAATCCGCAGGTGCTGTAATTATTTGTGCTATTTTCACAGCTTAATAAAGTTACTCACAAATATAGTTAACTCATATCGGACGATGAAAGAAATGATGTTCAAATGCGTACAGTGTACATAGAGCATAGGGTTACTATACATTCATCTTTCCGAATAAGATAAAGCCTCCAACGTTAAGTAAAATTGGACGACGAATGACATGATGTTCAAATGACTACAGGGTTCATAGAGCTTAGAGTTACCAGACATTCATTTTTCACTATAAGAGAAAACCTCGAACGTTAAGTCATTTCAGACGATGAATGAAATGATGTTAAAATGAGTACAGTGTACATAGAGCTTAGAGTAACCAGACATTCATCTTTTAGAATAACAGAAAACCTCCAAAGTTAAGTCATATCGGACGACGAATGACATGATGTTCAACTAAGTAAATGGTACATAAAGCTTAATGTTACCAGACATTCATCTTTCTGTATTAGAGAAAACCTCCAACCTTTAGTCATATCGGACGATGAATGAAATGATGTTCTAATAAGTACAGCGTACATAGAGCTTAGAGTTAACAGACATTCCACTTTCAGGATAAGGGAAAACCTCCAACGCTATTTCATATTGGACGATGAATGAAATAATTTCAAATGAGTACAGGGTACATCGAGCTTAGAGTTACCAGACAAGGGAAAACATCCATGGCTATTTCATATCGGACGATGAATGAAATGATGTTCAAATGAGTACAAGGAACCTAGGGCTTCGAGTTACCAGAGATTCATCTTTCAGGATAAGGTAAAACCTCCAGCGTTAACTGATAACTTAGGAAGAATGAAACAATATACAAATGACTCCAAGGATCACCAGATTAGAGTTTTCCGAAATTCCTCTTTAAGAAAAAGGTGAAACCTTATTACAGGGTTTATACTTCGAGAGTTCTTGACATATTACCGTAACGCCACATACGTGAACACAGCAGCATTTGGTGATGTGTGTAACAGAGACATAAAGAAAGATTTGTCCTGACCTGTTTGCTCTGTGTATATCTGCCAAATCTATTGGTTACTATTGAATATAAACCTGAGAGATTCAAATCTTGTTATTTTGTCTCACTTTTCGGTGGTTAAAATGTTTAAAGTCTGATAACGGCACTCCAAGTCAGTCTCTATAAACACACACTGTTGAGTTTTTTCTAGGTTAAGCAATCCTTCTTGATTTATACAAACAGTTTGTCAGACATAAGACTGAGCATGGCAACAGAACATTTGGTGAATAACTCGTATAATTTTATCATACAATATTCATGCATTTGATCGTTTCCTACTTGAGTTAATATTCAGTTGAATATTATAAAGAACTGAAAATAATTGGTTCTGCATTGATATAATTTTAGTTTATATAATAAACGCTATAACAGACCTGTTTCTTAAAAAGGTCCATGTTTTCACCTTAGTCTATAAATTGTATGCTGTATATCTACTCGCGTAGTATATGTTTACTACAATATAATACTGAACTATTAATAGAGACAATCCCATAATTGGACAGTATTGTGATTTCAGGTTGGACGTTAAATGGAAGTCAGCCCTAACCATTACCATGGGTAACGGTTAAGTAACTACCCTGAAGGTAACCACACAAACATTTGGTAGTCGATAGCGAATATACTTAGACTTCGAAAGAACTGCCTCTTATTGTGAAATAAGTTTTATCTCCCGACAGATGCTAGGTAAACCCGTTGAGAAGAGCTGCTATCAATTGTACTAACACTGAATGCGAGGTTGCGTCTTCCCTTTCTTCTTCTAATGGAGTATTATAGAACATGACATAAAATATTGTAACAAGTTGCCAGTTTCTATAGCTCGCAGTGAGAAGTAAAAGTGAATGGAGTCAGAATATGCAAAATAAAACAAAACTTTTTCAATATATATGCAGAAATACCAAAAGAATTCTAAACACAAGGATAGTAAAGATACAACGTTAAGAGCACAAAAACGGCTTTACGTGTGTTACTTTACATGAGTGAGAAAAAGAAAGATAAAAACATAGACAGCAGAAATGAAGTTCCAAACTAGAGCTGAAGGTTGCTCAAAAAGATATAATAAAGAAATCCTAAGTACTAAGAATTGTCAATATATTAATGCGGTGTTGTGTATCTGATGTCAAACTTAAATATCGTGTCAATTCTGGACTTCACCGCCCTCTTTCTGTTTTCTTAGGCAGCTGGAAAGGACCAATCAGATTTCACCAACAGGGTATGCTCGGGTGTCTAAGAATAACACCGATCTTTGTATCTTTTATTAGTTTTAATACTTAACACTCCCTTGTATGTTGTCTGAGATATATCTATCACAATTTATAATTATCTCATTCACAAATAACAGAATACCTCGATAAACTATTATGTTTATCCGTAGAAAAATGTTTTCTCTCACTTTATAATATATATTACACAAATAGTACCGTGATTTTGTGGATCACTTGCCGATTTCATAGAATTACGTAGCGCACACAATTACAATTCACTAGTTCGTTTCACAGGTCCACTCTACAGTCACAATTATTTATAGCTCCTCTGATACAACTACACAGCCTTCTAGTCCGTTCGCTAGCATGACTATCCTCACGGCTGCTAGCCAAGAACTGAACTGAACTCGTCCACTGAGTCCTTTATATACGCAGATCGCTATCTCTGTAAGTTTCGCGGCTCAGTGAATCATCCTGATGCTTCCAGACGTCAAGGGGGAGGGGAAAGAGACGGTAAAGTGCCTCGCGACACTTCCCTAACCATCCACCTCAGTGAACGCCACAAGATAAATGGGTAGGCGTGGCTGTATGCCTCCTGTCGCCCAACCAGCAGCCGGTTGGCCATGTCTTCCGATTAATTAGGTGACACTGCTCCCTCCTCAAAGCTGGCCGTCCCGAAAAGCACCACCGTAGTGGTCTAGCCTATCCAGTTGCAACACCACAATTTTGCCCGGGGCACCTTCGGAATGCGATACACCCCGTCGTTATTCCTCTTCACCACCCGGTACGACCCTTGCAATGGCTGCTGGAGATTAGGTCAGCGTCGTTTGCTCCGGGTAGTGCGGTACAAAGAGACCAGATCACGATCCTGGCACCCAGGGCTGTTTGATTGACTGTCGTATCGGGTCTTCATGCGGTCGCTCTAGCGTGCATGTTCTAGCGTGCCATTTCATGCATGTCGTGAGAGGTGCTCCACAAGGTTCTCCACACACTTGGGCGTTGGCTCTGGAGGGCTTCCATAAGCCAGGTCTCAGGGGAAGCGTGACCTTCGGCCAAAAGTTAAGCTGGCTTGTGTCATCCCCGTGGTCTCGTGTGTTGAGGACCGGTAGGTCAGCAAGAACAGTGGCACCTTGACAACCCAGTCTCGCTGATGGCAGGCCAAGACCTTCCTCAGGTGTTCCTCTAAGATCTTGGTGTATCTTTTGACCATGCTATCCGACTGGGGACGTAGAGGCGCCGTGCGGTTCTTGTTCACCCAAAAGCCTTTGTAGTGCCTGTTTAATTAGGTTGAACTCAAAATTGTTACCCTAGTCACTGTGGAGCTCTAAAGGCACCCCAAGTCAGCAAAACACTTTCCCCACAGGGCAGTCTGTGATTGTCTTTGCCTCATCCGGCCGCTTGGTGAAATAGTCCACGACTGCCATCAGGTACCTGTTGCCCCGGTCGGACACCAAGAATGGTCCAGCTATGTCGAAAGCGATCCGTTCGAATGGCGCTCTAAACTTGTACTGCTACATGCGACCCCAGCTCCTAGTCTGGGGGCCGCGAATCGCCGCGCAAAAATGGCATTGACGGCACCATCTCTCAGCTACTGCTTGGAGCCACCACCAGTATTAGCGCTGTCGTAGTTTGTCAATCTTTCGGTTCGCTCCAAGGTGTCCTCCTGAAGTACTGACGGGCAGTTCCTCCAAGACTTCCGGGACCATAATTCCGGCGAAGCACCAACTGTTTTCTGTCCGCCTTACCATCGGTTCCCGCCTGCGGTGCCGTATGTAGTAAATGCGGGCGTTATACACTACACACACACCATCGGGCGATTCCCATACCCGGCACAGCACGCTCTCTCAGATCTTCGAGTCCCGGTGGGCCCAGTACGACTTGTATGTGGCGCTTCACGGTGCGATGTCCTCCCATATTGGTCTTGTTCTTGCCTCCACTTCCCTCAAGAGTGGCACCAAGTCTGCGTCCGCCAGCTGCTCCCTCCTCAGGCCTGCGCTATCCCAGCCATCCGCAGGCCCTGCCATGACTACTCGGACTGCTGCGGCGTGCTCCTTCTCTTCCAATCTTGTGCACTGGCCGAACGCTTGTGGACAAGGTCTTCGGGATCTTCCCTCTGCGATGTTAAGAGTTGAAGGCGTACTCCTGCAACCTCTGGACTCAACGTGCTGTCCGTCCTTCCAGGTTCTTAAAGCTCAACAGCCAGGTTAAGGGCAGAATGACCAGTCCTCAGTTGGAATGGTTGCGCGTACAGGTATTTTTGGATGTGTTCCAAGGTCTTTACTGCCGGGTGACAAAGTAGTCATTTTCTGCCTTGGATAATGCCTTGCTGTAGTAGGCTATCACCCGCTCGTAGCCGTCCTAGACTTTGGACAGGACGCCTGCAATGCGGTGGTCGCTGGCTTTGTTGTCTACAATGAAGGCGCCAACTGGTTGTGGAAATGCCAAAATTGGAGCACTGCACAGCGTATTCTTCAGGTGCTGGAAAGGTTCTTCGGCGACGTCCGTCCGCACATAAGTTAAGTGTTCCTCTGTCAGGCGGGTGGGGGGCTTGGCGATGTTGAAGAGCCCCCTTATGAAGCGTCGGTAGTAGCTGCACACCCCCAGGAAACTGCGCAACCCTTTCCTATCCTTTGGGAGAGGCCAATCTCTCACAGTTAGTGTCTTCTCCGGGCCTGTGGCCGCTCCGGTTGCTGAGACTATGTGGCCCAAGTAGCTCACTTCCTTGCGGAAGAGCTGCCACTTCTTCGCGTTCAGGTTCAAGTTGGTCGCCTACTGTCTCTGTAGCACCTTACTCAGATTCTCGAGATGGCCTTCAAAAGTCTTACCGATGATGATTACGTCCAGGTATAGCAGGCAGGCGCCGTAAGTACTTTCTCTCATCACTGAATCCATGAGACGTTGGAAGGTAGTTGGTGCATTGCAGAGGCCAAAGGGCATATCTGTGAACTTACAGAGCCCTTGGCCTGTCGAGATTGCCGTCATATTCTTCTCTTTCGCATCTAGAACTACCTGCCGGTAACCTTCTTGAGGTCCAGGGTCGCGAAACACTGTGCACCAACCAGCCTGTCTAGGGTGTCCTTAATACGTGTTAAGGGCAAGCAGTCCTTCCGGGTGACAGCGTTCATCTTCCTGTAGTCAACGTAGAAGCGTAGCTCGCCGTTCTTCTTTGTCACCAAGACTAAAGGGGAACACCAAGGGCTCTCAGACTCTTCAATCACTCCCCTGGTTCTCATGTCATCCAGCACGCATCGTACCGCCCCTTTCTTCGCCAGCGGAACGCGTCTAGGAGGTTGTCCAGAAGGGCCGGGCAGCCGCGCTATCGATGCAGCCGTAGTCACTACTGCCTTGGATGAAGACACGCTGAAATCGTCTGAGAAGTTGTCGAAATTTCTCCAGCTGCTCTGCGGTTAGGTGGTCGGCCACCCTGTCTAGTAGGCCTTCTAGCCGTGGCCCCAGGTTTTGCATCGGCACTGCCTCCTGTGTCTTGTCGATTGCTGTTACGCTTACCACGGGCTTGTACGTTCCCAACTCCGTCCCGGCCTGGACGTCGAAATCTGCGTTCGTTGGATTTCGCAGTCTTACTGGCACCTCCCCTCGAAACGGCAACAATGCCCTGGCTACATATAGTCCGTGTACAGGCATCTTCTGATCCAGCATCATGTTCCTGGTTGGCTAGTCTTCCAGTCGCTCCGACACCACCACCTCACTTCTCGCGGGGACAACCACCTCTTCGCTCTGGACGACCCTGCAGATTCCAAGACGATCTTCGTGTTGACGAAATATAACCTTTTCTCGGTTTGGCCGCAGGACCTTCTTGCCGACGTCGACCGTCGCCTCGTGGTACCTGAGGGCATCCAGTCCCCGAATCACCTCCTAAGTCACCCTCGCAACGAACACCTACAGTCGCTCGGAACTCCGTGCTAGGTCAACTTCAGCAGAGCCCCTTCTCCGCAGAGAAGCTGTCACCCGATACCGTCATCAGGTGGTATGGCCTGCTCGGCTTCCTGGACGGCAAAACCTTGGCTATGTCAGGTCTGATGATGGTCACGGCTGCCCCGTTGTCCACCAGCACACAGTACGGCTTCCCTATCACCGAACCATCCGCGATGAGGCTGTCATACATCCGCCGGCTGTCGGCGTGCAGTTTCACTCGGGGAGATTGTGTGGACGGCACCGACGTGCTCCTCTCCACGCCGGGCATTACTCGTTTTTCAGGCTGCTCTTCCTGGTGTCGGCAGTCTCTCTCAAGGTGTCCCTGCTGTCCACATCCCCAACACAGGACACTAGGTCCTCGTAAGCGTCCCTCGGCTAGTCTTCTGTCTCCGGTGTAGCGGACACACCTCGTCCTCGACGTCGGGGTAGCCGTCACCTTGGTCGTCTCCATCCTCAATGCTGCCGTCTTCCCCTTGTGGATGGTTATGTAGTCGCCGAGCATTAGGCACTGACTTGTCTCGGTGTCTCGTACCCCGTCGACTAAGGCGTAGGCGGCTTCCAGGGATATAACTCAGGTGGAAGGTAAACCAAGGCCTTGCTAGCCAGCTGCTCAATTGCCAGGGTGAACTCCTGCAGCGTCTCCCCAGGCTGTTGTGACCTTGTCTTCAGCTGACTGCGATAGGCTGCGGCTAGGCAGTGGTTTACGAACCGGTTCTCCAAGGCTTCCCAGATATCCTTGGAAGCCACCGCTGTCTGCACCGCGTTCAGGAGTTATGCGGCCCTTCCCAGGAGTCTGGCTGTTAGCTGTGCGGCCTCTTTCTCCGGTGACCAATTATTATGCCTGGGCACCGTGTCGATCTGGCGGCGGAAGACTTTGATCTTTACGCGCCGTCATATTTCGGAAGTTTGATGCGCGCTGATTTGTGTCACGTGCCGGCGCGTCTGCCTTCAAATCCTTCAACTTAGTGCCGACGACGTCTTTCACCATGGCTTTCACGGACTTGATGCTTTCGTCGGCCTTTGCTTCCAGGTTGTTTACGCAAATAGCAAGGTCTTCGACGTCTTCAAACATGGTGTTCAGTTACTTGGCGTTACTGCTGGCCTTGTCCTTTCGGTAATTAAAGCGGTTCGCCAGGTCTTCGACGCGCTCGTCCACTTGGCCCATCCGCTTGCCCAGCTCCGTCACGTCATCCCCCCCGCCGGACAGCTGTTCTTCAATTTTGGTGGCCAGAGCCTCGTTCGCCACCTTCATTTCCGTGGTCATTTCGGCCATCTGTGTGGTCACTGTCGTGGCCAAGTTCATGTTCGCAGCTTCCGTCTTCGCAGCTAGGTTGTCATTCATCCTCTTTATTTCTTTCAGTTCCGCTGCCAGGTTGTATTTTGCGGTCTCCAACTTTTCTAAAAGCAGCACCAATGCAGCCTCCATCGCTGTAATATCCCATTTACTGACACCAGTTGTGACGTTTTGGGTTCGTGAAATTCAAAGTCTAATTGCACAAACTCAAAATGTTGTTTATTTCCACCGAATTACAGTTGGAAGACTTGCCAATTACATAGAAATACGTAGCGCACACAATTACAATTCACCAGTTCGTCTGTCACAGGTCCACCCCACACTAACAATGACGTACAACTCCTCTGATACACGTACACAGTCTTCCAGTCCATTCACTAGCACGGCGTTCCTCACGGCTGCTGGCCAACAACTGAACTGAACTCGTCCACTACGTCCCTTATATACGCAGATCGCTGTGTGTTGAAGTTTTGCGGCGCAATGAACCATCCCGATGGTTCGAGACGTCAGAGGGAGGGGAAAGAGACGGTAAAGTGCCTCGCGACACTTCCCTAACCATTCCCTTATGTGAATGAAACAAGATGAATGGGTAGATGAGGCCTGAATGCCTCCTGTCGCCCACCCAGCTGCCGGATCGCCGTGCCTTCCGATAATTAGGTGACAATATATTATATCTGCTTTGTTAAACAAGATCCGTCCTTTATCTCTGCTGGCTGCTAGGTAGTGTTGAGGCAAATTAAAGAAAAGCGTTTAAAGATCCATTAGCTTCCAACTTGATTCAAGACAACTTCACCTTTGCTAGCATTTCAACTCTTCTTTATTTATTTCCACATATTTGGTCATTCGTATTATTATTGTTATATATTTCTAGTATTTTGGATTTACATTGTCATGAAATTCCTATTATCTTGATCTGCCATTTTCTTCAAGTGCTACTGTTTGCATAATGTTTACAATGTTTAACCACTGTACTCATATTTATAAATTAGTTACCCTAAACTTTGTCAAGAATAGATCTAACTGGCAGAGTACCAAACCCGCGTCTTGACATCTCATTTGGAGATGTCGAAGTTATACCATAAATGTCTGTTTGGTTTCAGGTACAACTCTGCCCAGATTTAACGAACCCTAAGTATGTCATGGTACAAAGAAACTTTTCTTTTCTGGTGGAGGAAAAATCTATTTATGGACTAACCCCGACTGTACTGGGATGGTGCAGCCGGGTGTGTGAGCTTCACCCGAAGGTACTACCCACTATAAAACCTCCGCCGGAGAGTAATCAGGAGAGCAATTCCAACGGTACCGCTATAAGCACCTGCAAATTCATGGAGAGCGTGTACGGGTTGGCCGTATGGCATAACCGAGCTGAGATTAGTTGCGTTGACATAAGCATGGCCGAGCCCTGAATATGCCGTCGCGCATTCATAATGAGGGATTTAGTGTGGTGTAGTGTCGTTTCCAATAGGAAGCACCGTCCTATCGTAGAACTCTCTCTCTCTCTCTCTCTCTCTCTCTCTCTCTCTCTCTCTCTCTCTCTCTCTCTCTCTCTCTCTCTCTCTCTCCTCTCTCTCTCGCTCTCTAGCAGCTGGCGGCTGACTGAAGATCACAACGACGTGTGTATTCGTATACCTGTCCTACACGGACATAACCACTTAATGACAGGACATGATTGGTTTGCAGAGTGGTGGTTTATATTTAGGTGTCTGAAGAGAAAGAAGGTAGCCGTAGTTTCTCTTGGTAGCCAACTCCAGTGCACCGCTTGAGTGCACCTAACGTAGAACAGGTTGAATCCTTTTTAAATAAACTAGCATTAGCAGACTTTCGCTGCGAAACACAATACTTATTTCTTGTCTATATTGATTCTTGTATGCAACAGAGCTATACAGTTTATCTTCTTTCAAATTCAGTATAATTTTAAAAACTAAACAAAACACTATTATTGTATTCTAGTAATGGTTGTTAATAACTAAGACATATTTATACTTTCGAAGCAATTATTACATTCTCGTCATTTATAAGTTGTTGCGTGCACTTCCTGTTTCATGAGACTTCCACCTTGTGCGCTGTAGTCACACGCATTACACATAAGGAAAATTTCAACTGCAGGTTTCCAGCCAGTTGCAATTTTCGACTGTATGTTAATGTTATCTTGTTTTATTTTCTGTACCTAAAATACGCATAGCAGGTAGAGAAGGAGTTGCCTCTAACCAGATATTTCATGACGTATTTTGCTGCAGATATATCTTTTAGGTTCACGTGAATGTATAGCAAAAACATATGATCAGCAAAACTCTAAATTTCAAAATTTGTCAGATACCAAACTTGTACAAGATCTCCGCACTAAGCAGTTAAAGATAACCACGCAATAGTGCACTACCAATTAACTGGAAGCTTTTCTGACATTTCTGTACTATATGTAGTGGTATATGTTTTAAGAGTTGATACCAAATGAAAGGGATATGCTAAATTTGCAGGAATAAGTGTAAACTGTAAACATAACTGTAAGTATACATAACTGTAAACTGTAAGAGATGAACAAAATGATTCTGCTCATATAAAGTAGGTCTTGTTATAATACACAATTTATCTGATGCATTTTGTTTTGTATAGTCAACATTTCACATTTGCTCTTGATCACATTTCTCAATTTACCAACAGTTACACTTTTCTAAAAGGACTAGTTGTTATTGTCTTCTACATTTCTTTCGTCATACTTGAGTACGGAAATGTTGCATCATCGTCCAGTAATTCAATACCCAGATTTTGATGTTACTACTCGTTTTGAGGTCCTTTAATAATAACACTTTAGAAAGAAACCCTAATGTACGTAAGTGTGGGTGACGAGTGCATAACATACCTCAAGATGCAGAAGTTCTATATCTTCTAAGAAAATATCCCGCTCCAGACAAACTTAAAGTGTAACACTTTTAGAATTTTTAAAAGAATTTGACATATAAATGTTAATTAGAATGCCGTATTTCTGAGATATGTTATGGAAAATGTACAGTTTGTTAGTATTCTCTTAAGTGGTCTTATTCTGGAACACTTTCTATAACTGATAAACTGTAAGAGATAATAGAAAATGTAGATCTTGTTAAAACATACAACTTATATCAAAGATTTCTTTGGTGGAGTGAACAATTTCGTGAATACTCCTTGTTATTTGCTGAATTTATCAATGCTTTCACTTTTATCAACTTACAAGAAGTCGTCGTTTGTTTTTGTTTGCCATGCAAAAAAGTACGTTTTCATATAGCGACCAGCTAAGAAGTATTTGGCAACAGCTTAAGGTCTACCTCTTCGGAATTCTTTATTTGTTTATAGAGGAGCTTAGTGCTTAAACAACCTTAATTTAATGTCCTCTGTCCGAGATTATTTTATTTAAATGTAAATTAAACACAAAGTTTAAACACACATTTTCCAACACGAAAATTTTCAGATTAGGTATACTTAATATTAAACAATGAGAGGATTTTTAATTAGCTCTAAGTTTTTATTGTAATATAATACTTTTAATATAGTAATTTTAATTGCATCTTATCCAATTTAAACTTAAAATTATTAAGTAAAACCTATCCTTTAACCAAAATCTCAGACAATGTCTTACACTTTAAGTCCGTAAATTACTAAATCCTGAGATTATATTTGTTATCAATAATCAATAAGTTATAAACAATAAACTTACATCTCGAAATATCATAATGAAGGGATTAAATCCCTAATTAACTAATCTCTAAAAACGTTTAAATTAAAATTTTTAATCGGAAAGGAAAATAAGATGAACATAATGAGAAAATTCGCTTTCTCACTAGCTGCATTAATGGATCATTACGATATCGGGATAACGTACTTCATACAAATACATAAAATAATACGCAATAATAATTCCAGATTTACACTTGGTTATTTTTCTCACTTTCCTGATAGTTATATTTTTCTAAAATGATAAGTCGTTATTACTTTCTATTACCTAATTGCTTAAGTTGCATTGCCATCCAATAATTGCACAGGGCGTTTTCGGTAGCAACACACGTTTCGAAGTCCCGATTTAGAACGTATTTACAAATATGTCATGCCCGTGCACGAAATACAGGGACCCAAGTACGATTTAAGAAAGCTATGAGAAAGATATATGAATATAAAAATGAGATCATTTATTTTCTGTTGGAGAAGCGGATTTCCAAGTTATTCCCTAGTTAAGAACTTTAAAATTATTTGACTACAATATAAGTTACTGCAATATATCTGAAGTTTGTATATTGATATTAAGTAACCATTAATTAACTAACTTGAAGTTAAAAACAACAAAGAATCATTTCTTATTGTGAAGTATATTTAATGTCCCGAATATTGCTAGGTAAATCTTGTAGAGGCGCTGCCGTCAGTCATATTAAACCTATTTAAAAGTTTTGCTCTCCCGCCTCTCTTTCCTTGTGTAACATTATAGAAAATACTAGAGCAACCAAAAAGTTACGATAAAAAAATATAGCGCCAATATTCAAACTCCAATTAATTCGTTGTACGACTAAGTGAATACGAGGACAGAGATATGCAACATAACTCGAACAAAATTAATAAACTTGTCAAATACATGCGAGAGTTGGTACTACTACAGTCGCGAGTAGACATTCAGCCTCAAAGTGATCATTGTTCTTCCATGAAGGTGTGCTCAGGTTTCATTAAATTCTTTTTCTTTGACCAGCATTCAGATGTACTGACATTTGTCTTTGAGCAGGCTTCACAGAGGCTACTTGAAATTTCATCCTGCATATTGCTCTGTGAACGGTTGTTTCTTCTGATTATTACCACGTTTCTGCTGATATCTGTTGTTACCGGCATATAGTGCTTTTACTTTAATTGTTGTCTTTTTATCTGGCTCCATTTGCTTCCAAGATTCTAATTTTTAGGTTTCCAATACTGAGTAGCTCATCAATTGTTTCAGTGGCAATGAAAATCAGATAAATGAGTTCCAAAGTATTACAGGGTACATGGAGCTTCTAGTTACCGGATACTCATCTTTGATGATAAGAGAAAACCTCCAACGTTAAGTCATATCGGACGAAGGATGAAATGATGTTAAAATGAGTCAAGGCTGCATAGAGCTTAGTTACAAGATATTCATCTATCAGGATAAGGGAAAGCGTCCAAAGTTAAGTGATAAATTGGGGAAAATGAAACGATGCTCAAATGAGTGCAAGACTCACGGAGCTCAGTTTTCAGACATTCCTCTTTTAAGGATAAGGGGAAACATTTACACAGAGTTTAAATTTCTGGACTCATTGACGGGTTACCAAAACCCCATATACGTGGATACAGCAGCATGAGGTGTTGTGTGTAACAGAGACATAAAGAAACATCTGCACTGACTTGTTTGCTCTGTGTATATCTGCCAAATCAATTGGGTACAATATTGTCAAAACAGATAAAGATGTGAAAAATCCATATTAATGTTCACAGCTCAGCATCTGTTTTGGAAAGTGGTGGATATTTTCATAACAAATGTTTAATTGGATTTATATCATAACTACGTGTTCAAATTTTGTAGAATGTTGTGGTTCTTAATAAATACTTCAGTTACATACGTTATCCGACCTGTCCATTGCCTTTGGTAGAAGTTAAGTACCTATCATGTAGCAAACCACACCAACATTTGAGAGTAAATGTAATTAGTTCACGAAAGAATAGTTTCTTATTGTTAAGTAAGTTTGATCTCGCGACCATTCCTGTTTAAGCCCTGTAGAGGCGCTGATGCCGATTACACTATCCTTAATAGTATGTTGCCTCCGCTTCTTTTGTTGTAATGAACCATTATGCAAATTGTCTACGTCAGGCAAAGAGTTTTCTTGAAACTATATTACAGAGACAAGTTTCGATTTTCCATTAATTGCAATGTGATTCAACAGAGAGCTGTAACGAACTTATTTCATGGACTTGTCTTAATATTTTTGCCAGTATTAAATTTCAATAAGAATATAAGCAGGTTGTCCCTAAACCTAGGAATATTTAGTGCCAGATTTAAAATTTGTAAAGGACAACACGTCAAAAGTGGACTTTAATGTACACTGCTCTTACGCTTGACATCTGATAATGAAATTCCTGGATTAGTTAAAAAACTTTTCAGGAACATTCACAAAAAATCGGGAACTATAATGGAATCAATAATAAAATAAGCTCGCTCGCTCACTCGTGCTGGCTGGCTGTATACAGCCAGAAGGTTTTTGCTGCGTGCCCACCCATTAAGGGTTTTACCGCAGGTAGGATTTTTATTGATTGATGTAGGATGAAGGTGATGTAGGTTTATTGATTGGGAGTTAATTTAGAGGTTACCAAAGTACCTTCGGGTTGAAGGGGAAGATGCAGTACTTAGCACCCAATTATTTCTTTTTTGTTTTAAGTCTTTAGATTTTAGTTGGGGAGAAATTTAGATGCCAAACAGCTTGGAAGAATTATGAGGAACTCAGCTTTAGCTGCTGATAGGGTTAGCTCCTGGGTTATCTAGGGTACCCGCATGCCATACGGGGGACCCGATGCAATTTAGATCGGCGTCTAGTGGGGTCATAATTTCCCAATGATCTGACAAGGGCGCTTCTATGTGATGGTAAACTTGCGTATAATTTTGAAGCCCGGCGCCTAATTTCATCCTCCACATATGGAAGACGCGATGCTTCGTGGAGGAACCTGGTAGGGAAATAACGTCCCACTGAATAGATAGACCGCAATCCTCTATTCTGTGCACGTTGAAGTTATGGTATCCAGCTGTCTGCTGCCATGCCCCAGATCTCGCAGACATATAGCATCACCGGGATTACCAGCGCTCGGAAGAGGAACAACTTCATGCGGACTGGCATTGAGGTCGACCTTAGCCGAAAGGTCCCTGATGTGTCGGTGAAAAGTTGGACCTCTGTCCAAAATTACTCCTAGCTACTGTACAGAGTTATACCACTCTATCCTTGGACCTCGGTAGCTGAATTTGGGGCTGTCTGCGGGGATGTGGCGCTTTGTAAAAAGTATGGCGTGGCTTTTGTCCGGATTTACGGACATCCGCCAACGCCGGCACCACTGTTGTGTTAGGCGGACCGAAACTGCGGCCGTGAAGGCGCCTTCCTGGAAACCCAGGGCGGCGGTCTCCACCACACGCAGCAACTGCTGAACTCTCGAGGGCCCAGGACGAAAACCAAACTGGTTGTCCGGAATGGCTTGAATATCTAACAATATTGGGGACAAGCGAGCAAGTATTAGCCTCTCGAGAACTTTCGAAAGGGTGGAAAGGAGGCTAATGGATCGGTAGCTGGAAGGGTGTACCGGATTTTTCCCAGGTTTCAATGTGCAATTCACCCGGGCCTCTCTCCACTCTCGTGAAAAGTACCCAAGGGCAAGGCACATTTTGAAAATCCTAGTCAGGAAGAGAACCGCATTGAAGGGAAAATGGCGGAGCATTAGGGGAGTCAGCCCGTCCGGCCCCGCCGCCTTCTTTAAGTTTGAGACGTTGGAGTGCGCCTTGGACTTAAGGAATTTTGAAATACCATTAGTTGATTCTGCTTTTAGGTGTGTTTCGTTTTTCAGATTTTGGTAATACTGAAAAACATGAAAACATGGTAACCGGAATCTTTGACTACGAAGTTTATTGATGGACTGACGATGAAAACATCCTACTTTTGAAATCTATCTCCGTTACAAAGAAGAATATTACACAAATCTCTTAAGATAAGTGTAGCTCTTTGTTACAAATATTTATGTTTCAGTATAAGGCTTGTTTTACTGTTTTCAAGGACGAAACACCACAACTTCCAACGAATCCTACAACAGCACAACATTAGATGGAATGTTTCTCAAACATATTCACTTCATCAAGTATGACTTTAAAGATTTGTTAAAGCTATTATATGCTCATGATAATTTAGTAATAAATTAAATAGATATCTTCAATTTCCTGTAAATTCATCATTAGTTTTAGACGACGTGAACCAGGTTGTCTTATATGTTTAATTTTATTATCTTAGTATAAATGTCACAGATAATTTCGTCATTACATCATTAGTTATGTGAAGTTACTAATATCTTGTAGAGTTCCAGATGTTAAAGGATTCGAACGATAATTTCAATGCCAAATTTGCATCAAAACTTAAATATTTTGACAGGTTTCAGTGCCTTCTGAAAAAACCAATCAAAATTCCCAAACAGGACTCTGAAATTAATGTAGGACACAACCATAAAAGATACGTATTACCACTAATACGGTGATGTAATGTACTTTTCTTAAAATGTGTGTCATTGCTCGGTACTACATCCGCAAGCGAATAGAGGTTTACACTTGAAATGCTACGAATAGCTACTGCCAAGTCTATTGTACCGTATAATGGTAAACTGAACTAGTTTAACCCAAACGTTCTGCCGTACTGAGCTCAGTGTATTATTTGGAAATTTTTCCTTCATAAGTAATGTTGGTTGTGTACTGACAGGCTGTGGGATAAGAATAAACAACTATAACAGTACAGAAAAACCACATTTCCCTTAAGCAGGCTGGATGTTGCACTACGATAATGCGGGGCTGCGTATTGCCATTATTGTTGCTGAAAAGCTTGGAAAAATCAACGCGAATTGCAACCCTCACCCCCCTATAGTCCAGATATAGTCCCATGTGACTTTTTTCTATTCCCTAAATTGAAGAAACCCCTTCGTGGCAGGCACTATCCATCATTAGAAGCGGTGGTGAGGGCTGCGGAGCCGATTCTGAAGGATCTCTGAAAAATGGTTTCCATCATGTTTTTGAAGACTGGCAGAAACGCTGGGACAAGTGCTTCGCATTCAGGGGAGACCGTTTTGATAAGTACCATCGAAATTATGAGGATGGATAAGGGTACGTTTGCAAAAATATTGTGATCATTCTTTATTGAACAACTCTCGTAGCTACAGCTTTGTATCGATCACATTCAGGATATGTTGTAATATTAGACCTATCTTCGGCTGAATATTCAGCAATTTACTCCCAATTCTTGTCTCCTTTGTCAATAGTACACTTCAAGTCTGAGGCAGAGTAAAGAAAAAAGGATTAAAATATACATTAGCCTCTAACTTGATTCAAGACTATATTTAACTTTGGTAGCATTTTAATTCTATTTTATTTATTTCCATTTCTTTGGCCGTTCGTATTATTCTTGATATATGTTTCTCCCGTTTATAATAATTGAGACCTCATATGATTCATTTGCCAATTTTCTGCTGCCAAATCTATAGAACCCAATATTTCTCATTGTGTTCTTGTTTTACAATGATTAGTTTTTAGCAATGTGTGATCACATTGTCTTAAAATTCCTAATATCTTGATTTATAATATTCTCTAAGTGATATTATGTTTGTACAATATTTGCAACTTTGAACAACTGTACAGAAATTGATAAATCAGCTAGCCAAAGGCATTGTCAAGAATACATCTAAGTGTTTCAGTACCAAACGAGTGTTTTGATGACATCTCATTTGCGGATATCTGCGTTTAATGGTTTTATATCACAACTACACTCACATTGTACAGCTATGGCTTTAAAAATTGCTCAATTGAAATGAATATATAAACGAAACTGATTAAATCTGTTGTATATAAACCAGCTTATGGAGACTTTCCCTCCGAAAAACAATAATAATTGCTTGTCGATATTGACTTTTGTACACAACGTGGCTCCATTTGATTATTATTTACATTTAGAAATACCTTTGAACGTGAAAGAAACAGTACTAGTCTTGCATTTTTTAAATCATTCCTAATAACTAAGACATATCCACACTTAAGGAGCAATTTGAACCTTAGCGCCATCTATAAGTTGCTATCTGTACTTTTCCTTTCAGGAGACTTCCACTATGTGCGCTGTCGTCGCACTGACTAGACACAACAGACATCTCAACCGGTTTTCTGCCCAGTTTCCTTTATCGACTTTTCTTTTACTGTTATCCTGCTTTATGTTATGTACAAAAAACATACATAGCAGGTAGAGGCAGAGTTGCCTTCTAACCAGATATTTAATCATGATATTGTACTGGTGATATATATATATATAGTTTAGGATCACCTGAATCTAAAAACAAAACAGATTTTTTTCAGCGAAACTCAAAGCAGCAAAATCGGTTATATCCCAAACTTATACATCTACGCGCCTAGATTTAAAGACACAACCCGCCATATAGTACTACCAATTAACCGAATATATTTCTTACATTATTTTTGTCAAAAATAACTCTAATACCTTAAGTGAAGTAGTATATGATTGAAATATGTTTGTGACAAATGAGATAGATTTGCTAAATTTGCGGGGAAAGTCCTCAGAAGTCGTATCATCCTGAATCACTTTACATAACTGTAAACTGTAAGACATAAACAAAATCTTACTACACGTATAATGTAGATCTTGTTATGACATTCATTTTATGACTGATACATTTTATTTTGTAGAGTCAACCATTTTAGATTTACTCTTGTTAATATTTCACAATTTCCCAATAATTATACTTTTCTAAAACGGAATTCGTTGTTAGTTTCTGTATTATGGACTTACTCGGATTGGAACGTATTGCATTACCGTCCAATAATTCAATACCGAGGTTTCAGTAACAACACACGTTTCAAAGTCCCTCGAATTAAAACGTATTTAAGAATATGTCACATTAGTGCACGAAATGCAGAGGCCCAGTTTCGATCTATGAAAGGTTTGAGAAAGTTATATGGATATAGAATGAGATCTTTTATTTTCTGTTGTAGATACAAATACCAGGGAATTTAAAAATCCATCCCCTAGTTAAGTACTTCTAAAACATTTGACTGTCACTTAAAATATACTGTTTCCTGTTTCTTCACGACTTGATATAGAGAAATGTCACTGCAATATATCTAAAGTTTGTATATTCACATTAGGTGTCCGTGAGTTAATTAACTTGAAGCTAAACTCAAGAAATAATTATTTGTTATTGCGAAATAAGTTTAATGTCCCAACTATTGCTAGGCATATCCTGTAGAGGCACTGGTATCAGCTATATTGAACCTATTTTTAAGTTTTACTCTTCCGCTTCTCTTTCCTTGTGGAACATTATCGAAAATCCTAGAGCAATCAAACATAATTACTGAAAATAAAAATATTGTGACAAGCTTTAAACTTCAATTGATTAGTTGTACGAATAAGTGTGAATGAGGACAGAGACATGCATCATAACTCCAACAAAATTGGTGAACTTGGCAAATACATGCGAGTGTTGGTACTACTACAGTCGCGAGTAGACATTCAGCCTCACACTGAACATTGTTCTACCATGAAAGTGTGCTCAGGTTTCTATAAATTATTTTTCTTTGACCAGCATTCAGATGCACTGTCATTTGTCTCCGTATATGTTTCTAAGAGTGACTACTTGAGATTTCCTCTTGAAAATTGCTTTGTGAACGGTTGTTACTCTTGGTTTTTTGCATTTCTCTGTTGATGTCTGTTATTACCTGTTTATAGTGCTGCTTAACTTGAAGTGTTTTGTTTTTGTCTGGCTTCATTTTGGTCCAAGATATTGAATGTTTCGGTTTCAACACATCCCTTGATTCAACGGCATTTCGAAAATACTCAAACTAAGATTTTGGAGAGTACAGCATAGTAATCGCCAATCAGTCTTCATTTATCGCGACATTCTTCCTTTAATTTGTCAACAATGTCCAAGAATTTGTTGGGATATCTACGTATTATACCTGTGTTGTGCATTATCTGTACAATTAATTCGTTCAAAAAGGTAGCTTTCCGAGCACGTCTGGTACATTTTCGGCTTTTGAGGACAAGTAATGCTTTATTTGTTTTAATTCTGTAGGTGAAATCATAATAATAACGTCTGTCTTTGTATTTGAATCAATTTCTCCTCGGATTTGACGTCATTTGGCCTCTTTGTTTTCTCTCCTTTCACATAGTCAGAAAGTCCAATGCGAGTAAGCACGGCTTGTAGTTTCACTTTCCACTTATCACAATTGTCTTTATTTAGAGGTTGGATACGACAAACACTGGTATTTGTAGCAATTTCTTATAAACCTTTTCTTTTGAACATACAATTTTCGCAAAGTAAAATTGGCGCATACTTGGTGAACAATACTAGGACTACTGTTTGCCTCACTATATTATATACATTTTTTGTTGCATAGATTTTACACTTTATGCAAACTGGGAACGATCTGGGACCATCAGCTGTTGTATTTATTTCGTAACTAAGTGTATATTATTCTCAATTACACGTATAAAAGATACAAAAATCATAATGAGGTGAAGCAGACAATTTTAGAGTTTTCAACCTGATAACATAACAAGCCTGTCAATTATTCACTACAAAACAGGTTACACAACACCAACAAACTGAGTCCTTGAGAGTGTCAAAGTCTTTTCTTATCAAGTTCAATCCGTAGCGCAATAACCAAAGGATCATCCATCTCACGATGTTGTTGGATATAAATGATCTTAAATATTTTTTGCTGTCAAGAAACAAGTTTTGATATAATTCAGCTTTAACAATTTTGTTTGTTTTTGTTTTCAAACCTAGACTTGGAGTACTGAAAATTTTCCTTCACTAAAAGCATAAAATTGTTTGTTTCGAGAGTATCCTATGATACATAATTTTAATTTCGGTATTCAGTACAAGAAGTTACACCTAAACATAAACATTTGGACTAGAACTTCAGCGCGTTCTCCAAATATTAAATCAAAGTTTCAAACAGAGCCGAAAAGGCGACGCAGTCTTACGACACGTATTCTCTGTATAGCTCTGATTGAATTAAATTTTACAGATTTAACCAAACATAATGTACTTACCTTCAAACTTATGTCAATGTTTGATACCAAATACAAATGTTTAGAAAATGGCAAAATAAGGTCACAAATGCATATAACTTTTAGGTTTATCCGATTTGAAAAGTGCTGGATTATATCACAATGTTCCTTGTTTAATCGTATTAATGTGACAAACGTCTATAATGATTCAGAAATACGACATATCAAAAGTGACATTGAAATGAAGAGACAAAGAAGGCTTAAGTCTTATGACTTTATATTTGTAACTTATTTGCCTGGTGCCGGTACATTGGGCCTGGCTTACGGGCTCCAAATTCATATGGGTTTATAATTCTGGGTTTGGTTTTTTATTGTCTTTGTGGTTCTCCTGAAACCCATACGGCGACCTGTTCTGAGGCCACCGATAACCAGTTTTATCACCTTATTTAACTCCGTCTTTCCTTTTCTTGTTTTTATATTTACATATTTACACTGCGCTTATCTTGCGCGCGCGCACACACACACACACACACACACACACACACACACACACACACAGCCTTGGGCATACCACGTACGTCCTAATATTACACGCACTACACTGTACAGACTTGGCTATGTACAATATTTACAATGATCGCAGTTAGGCTGTTCGGCAGCGGGTAGCTGACTCCTGGGCTGCCGATGATGGCGGCTACTGCCGGGGGGCGTGGCCTGGGCCAGGAAGGGTTGGGCACGCATAATTTTGCAGTCGTGTTGTTTTTTTATTTTTGTTTTTCTTCAATATCCTTTGATTCTGGCGTGTTTTCGGTGCTTGGGATCGCCCTTCCCAATATTGTATATGGTGGGGTTTGGATGGTGCGGATGCGCGAGCAGATGGAAGAGGCAAGTTTGCTGATGGCCTTGTTGATGTAAGGGACGGGGGGTTCGTGTTGAATGGTGGCAATTGTTGTTCGGATCGGAGCAGACAGGTTTTGCGTAGGGTTAGGTTTAATAGAGTTTGGAGATACTTTAGGGCGGTGTTGGACGCGATGGCCCAGACCACGCAGGCGTACAGGACCACGGATAAAATAAAGGATCTATATAGGATGATCTACGAGCGCACCTTTAGCTGTTTGCTCCTAAAAATCGGGGCATACATCTTTGATCGCTGCCGCCCATTTTTGGCGCTATCTCTTTGGTGGGTGGTCCGATGCATCGTGCGTGTCAACGTCACGCCGAGGTACCGTTAGGTTCACTGCCAAAGGGCGCCGCTTTGTAAAATGTATAAGCGGACATTTGTCCGCATTAATTTTGATTTTCCAGTCATGAAGTCATAAAAGGAAGCGGTCAATGTACCGCTACATCGCTAAAAATCCATAAAGAGGGTTTTTATGATGGTTGTATATTGCAGTATCGTCAGCATACATTGCAACATTGCATCTGGCTTCCACGCGGAAGTCGTTGGTGTAGAGTATATAGAGGAAAGTTGACATAATAGCCCCTTGTGGTACGCCAGCCTGCATCACTCTCTCCTTTGATGGGGAGTAACCCACTTGGACGTAGAAGCGCCTGTTTTTTTTAAAATTATGTAGCAGTGGCAGTGAATTTTGGAGGCCGGTAAACTCCCGGTGCAGCTTGTAAATCAGGTCATTGTGCCAGCACCGATCAAATGCGGCTTCTACGTCCAAAAATAGCGCCAACGTTGAAGCCCCATTGTTAAATTACTCGGTGACGTCATCTACTAGTCTTAAAAGTTGAAGGTCTGTTGAGTGCCCTTTTATAAAGCCAAATTGTGAATTTGAAATGTCAATCGCCGCAATTTGTTTTTGGAATCGAAATAGAATTATTTTCTCGAGCAATTTTCCAGTAGTAGACAGGAGACTAATGGGGCAGTGATTTTGAGTTTGCCTGGTGCTTAACGCATGCTTAGGGAGCATAATTGCCTTGGCTCGTTTCCAAGTGTCAGGGAAATAATTTTGCTGCAAACAAGCGTTGAAAATCTTTGTAAGTTGCACCAGGGCTTTTCTCGGGAGATGCTTGAGTTCTTCATTATTCACCCTGTCCGAGCGCGCGGATTTCCCATAAGGTAGCTTCTAAATGAGCTTGTACACTTCCTGCGGCGTTGTGTGGGGTAAGTGTTGCTCATGCCTCTTGTGTCACTCAGCTTTATACCCAAGTCCGGACATCCCGTTCTAACTCGGGGTTCGTCGCTGAGTTTAATGTATATCTTGTTTCCAGACAGTCTGCAAAGACCTCGGCTTTCTCCTCAGAGGAGAAGTGCAGACCGAGGCGAGTGTGTAGCGCCGCAGTGCTCGAGTAAGCGCTCGAGGTGACTTTATATGCCTTCAATAATTTCCACAAAGAATTGCTCGAATATATGGTACTTAGCATTTTCTGCTCCTCTTGCTCAAATTTGTTTAATTGAATTTGTTGCCGAATGACGTATGCATAGGCATAATGCCAAAAATAAAAAGGAAGATTTGAAATGAAGATATACATAAAAATCCCTCTCTGTCTCTCTCTCTCTCTCTCTCTCTCTCTCTCTCTCTCTCTCTCTCTCTCTCTCTCTCTCTCTCTCTCTCTCTCTCTCTCTCCATGCTGGCGGGCTGTTTGGAACAGCCCGAAGGTTTGTCAAATCGTGTAGCTGCTCTGAGAAGAGCTTAACCACGTAGTGGCGGGATGTGGATGTTGCAGAATGACGGGTGTAGTTTAAGTGGGGATAGTGTAAGCAGGTAGCTTGCTGCTCCTCAGGGAATGATGAACCGGGCGCTACGGACAGCGTGCACCGCTGGTGGATTAGTTAATAAACTAGGAAGAAGGTATGTAATTTTGAATATTCCAGAACAAAATTTTGGATTAGCTGAAATTTAAGTTAGGCTGGAATGGAGATCATGTGGTTACCAGTAGCGACCGCAAGACATGCGGGGTATCCGGTATCGCTTTAAGCGACGCTCATTAGGTACATAGTCCCCAAGGGATCTGACGAGGGATCTGATGTTGGGGCAAACCCTCGAAGAATTTTGTCGCCCGGCGCCTAATTTCATCCCCCACATATCGGAGGGATGAAGCCTCGTGAAGTAATCTCACGGGAAACCTTGTGCAAACAGAATAAATAATCCGAAGACATTTATTCTGTGCACGTTGGAGCAGAACTAGGTGTGAGCCTGCGGCCATACCCCAGACTTCACACGCATAGAGCATGATAGGTAGGGCCAGAGCCATAAAGAGGCGCAACTTTAGGGGAACAGACATCGCAGACCGAAGCACAGGGTATAGTGATGCCACGGCACCACACGACCAATGAGATTGCTACTGGATGTGCTCCCGAAAAGGTAGGCCCTTATCCAGCTTGACTCCCAAGTATTTGATTGAAGTCTCCCACCTGATACCTTGCCCGAAGTAGGTAAATTGGGGGAAATTGGCGGGAAAGCGGCGCTTGGTGAACAATATCGCTTGGATTTTCTCCGTATTAATGGACAATCCCCAATGCGTGCACCAATCCTGGAGGAGGATTAGGTAGCGTTGGATGGGGTTGAAGGTTCTGCGTGGATGTCTCTTTGTTAAAAATAGCAGCACGTCGTCAGCATATTGTGCTATGTTGACGTGCTGTTCAGTGGGAAGGTCAGCCACGTAGACGCTGTAGAGCGTCGGGGAAAACACAGAACCTTCTGGGACTCCGCCGCGGTGAGACCTTCATGTAGATGTTTTTCCGTCACTGTGACAGTGAAGAATCTATGTTTTCGGAAAGAGTGAAGAAGGTGTATGACTTGAGTGGGTAGCTCCAGTTGGATGAATTTGTACAGAAGACCCGCATGCCAGGTCGTAAAGAAAGCCTTTTCCACGTCCAGAGAAACCGCCGAGGTGAATGCCTTGTCCTGGAAACCCAGGGCTGCAGCCTCCCCCACGCGCAGCAACTGCTGTAATGTAGAATGCCCAGGACGAAAGCCAAACTGGTGAGGAGGGATGGCTTGTATATCACCCAGAAGGGGGGAAAAGCGGGCTAAGAAGAGTCTCTCGAAAACCTTCGAGAGAACAGAAAGGAGGCTAATGGAGCGGTAATTGGAAGTATTAACCGGGCCTTTCCCTGGCTTCAAGATGCATATCACCCGAGCCTCTTTCCAACTACGCGGAAAGTGACTCAGAGAAAGACACATATTGAAGACTCTGGTAAGAAATAGCACGGCCCTGAAAGGAAGGTGGCGGAGCATGAGTGCCTTTATGCCATCAGGTCCCGCCGCCTTATTTGGTTTGAGGAGTCGGAGTACGCCCTGAAGCTCACTGGGCCTTATAACTGGGAGTCTGACGGCCTCAGTCGGGGGTCGCCGAAAGTATCGACCAACTTCCTGCCTAACGCGGTGAGAGAAGGTAGGGTCCTGGGGGTCTTCTCTAGGCCTCATGGTCCTCTCAAGGTAGTCGGCGAACACCGTAGCCTTGGCCTGTGCTTCGTAGGACAGGCGTTGGGTACTCTGGAGTGGAGGTTTGACGTCCCTTAGCAGTTCCGATGTGTTTTAATGACCCTCCACACTTCTCCGTCCTCGAGGTTCATACGAGACATCGTGTCCTCACACGCGCGCACTCTGTGCTCATGTAGGCGGGCACCAACCTCTCGGCACAATCGCCGATGAAGCCCTCGATTATGAGCCGTGCGGAATCTCTGGTAGAGCCGCCTTGCTGCCCATGAACGGCGAATAAGGAGTAGGATGTCCAGGGGAAGAACATCCGGATGAAGAGGGGCTGGGGTGATAACTGTAAGGTTGCGGACCGTTCGCTTCACGACTGAGGTGAAGGACGAGACCGAGGCCTCAAGGGAGGGGATGTCGGTTATTATGGGGTTGGGGAGAATGGAGTTATTCAGGCAGATTTTGACGCAATCCCAGTCCACATCCCGGTTTTGAACCGAGACGTCATGTTTGGCAATCCGTTTATTAACCTCAGCAAGTACTGGGTTGCGATCTGAATGTAATGCGTTGAGCGAGGTGAGTGAGAAATGAAATGGAAAGCGTTTGATGATAGCGAAGTCGATATGAGATGGGCAACACCGACCACGCGGGTAATCAGTGGGTTGCCATGGGCCCTCAACACGAAGGTGAGGGTTCGCATCTACCATGCGGATAAGGTCACTGCCTCTCCTATCCGCTCGGGGACAATGATGCCAACGCTGATGTTTGGCATTGAAGTCCCCAGCCAAATGACATTAGGATGTAAGAAAAGGATGGATTGGTAGTCATTGGCTACGAACTGTGAGCGGGGAGGTTGGAAGGCAGATACTACCAGGATTTCAGAGCCGCCAAGGTTTGCGCAGGCTACCGTGGTTTCTAGTGTCTAGAATAGGACACAACAATAAAAGATAAGTATTACCACTAATACGGTAATGTAATGTGGTTTTCTTAAAATGTATGCCATTGCTCGGTACTACATACGCAAGCGAAAAGAGGTTTACACTTGTGATGCTACGAATATCTACTGCCAAGTCTATTGTACCGTATAATGGTAAACAGAAATACTTCAACCTAAAAGTTCTACCGTACTGAGCTCAGTGTATTATTTGGGAAGTTTTCCTTCATAAGTTACCTTGGTAGTTTAATGACACGCTGTCGGATAAGAATAAACAACAATAACAGTAGAGAAATATAACATTTCCCTGAAGCAGGCTTTTGTTGCACTACGATAATGCGGGGCTGCGTATTGCCAATATTGTTGCTGAATAGCTTGCAAAAATCACTGTGAAGTGCATCCCTCACCCTCCCTATAGGGCGTATATAGCCCCAGGTTACCTTTTTATATTCCCTAACTTGAATAAACCCCTTCGTGGGAGGCACTATCCATCATTAGAAGCGGTGGTGAAGGCTGCGGAGACGATTCTGAAGGATCTCTCAAAAATGGTTTCCATCATGTTTTTTAAGACTGGCAGAAACGCTGGGACAAGTGCTTTGCAATTAGGGGAGACTATTTTGTTAAGGACCATGGAAATTATGATGATTGGTAAGGGTACGTTGCCAAAAAAATTGTGATCATTCTTTATTGAACAGCTCTCATAGCTACAGCCCTTTATCGGTCACATGCAGGATATGTTGTAATATTAGACATATCCTGGGCTGAATATTCAGCAATTTACTCTTATTTCTTGTCTCCTTTGTAAATAGATACACTTCTAATCTGAGGCAGACTAAAGAAAAGCGATTAAAGTATACATTAGCATCTAACTTCATTCAATACTATATTTAACTTTATAAGAATTTTAATTTTATTTTATTTATTTCCTTTTTTTGGCCGTTCATATTACTCTTGCTATATGTTTCTCCCGTTTATAATAATTGAGACCTCATATGATTCATTTGCCGATTTTCTGCTGCCAAATCTATAGAACCAAATATTTCTCATTGTATTCATGTTTTACAATGATAAATGTTTAGCAATGTGTGATCACATTGTCTTAGAATTCCTAATATCTTGATTTATAATATTCTCTAAGTGATATTATGTTTGCACAATACTTGCAATTTTGAACAACTGTACACAAATTGATAAATTAGCTAGCCAAAGGCATTGTCAAGAATAGATCTAAGCGTTTCAGTACAAAGCCAGTGTTTTGATGACATCTCATTTGCGGAGAACTACGTTTAATGGTTTAATATCACAGCTACACTTATTGAACAGCTATGACCATTAAAACTGTCTAATTGAAATGAATATATAAACAAACCTCGCTCGCTCGCTCGTGCTGGCTGGCTGTATACAGCCAGAAGGTTTTTGCTGCGTGCCCGCCCATTAAGGGTTTTACCGCAGGTAGGATTATTAATGAAAGATGTAGGATGAAGGTGATGTAGGTTTTTGATTGGAAGTTAATTTTGAGGTTACCAAGGTACCTTCGGGTCGAAAGAGAGGATGCAGTACTTAGCACCCATTTTGTTTTGTTTTAAATATTTTGTAATTTAGTTGGGGAGAAATTTAGATGCCAAACAGCTTGGAAGAATTATGAGGAGCTCAGCTTTAGCTGCTGATAGGTTCAGCTCCTGTGTTATCTAGGGTGCCCGCATGCCATACGGGGGACCCGATGCAGTCTAGATCGACGTCTAGTGGGGTCATAATTTCCCAGTGATCTGACAAGGGCGCTTCTGTGAGATGGTAAACTTGCGTATAATTTTGAAGCCCGGCGCCTAATTTCATCCTCCACGTATGGAAGACCCGATGCTTCGTGGAGCAACCTGGTAGGGAAATAACGTCCCACAGAATAAATAGACCGCAGTCCTTTATTCTGTGGACGTTGAAGCCATGCTAAACAGCTGTCTGCTGCCATGCCCCAGATCTCGCAGGCATATAGCATCACCGGGATTACCAGCGCTCGGAAGAGGTACAACTTCATGCGGACTGGCATCGAGGTAGACCCCAGCATTGGGTACAGGGAAGCAATTGCTCCCTGTACCTTTGCCGAAAGGTCCCTGATGTGTCGGCGAAAAGTTAAACCTCTATCCAAGTTGACACCAAGGTACTGGATAGAGTTAGACCACTCTATCCTTCGACCTCGGTAGCTGAAGTATAAACAAACCTGGTTAAATCTGTTGTATATAAACCAGCATATGGAGACTTTCCCTCTGAAACACAATAATCATTGCTTGTCTATATTGACCTTTGTACACAAGGTGGCTCCAGTTTATTATTATTTACATTTAGAATTACCTTTGAACGTGAAAGAGACATTATTAGTCTTGCATTTTTTAAGGCATTCCTAATAACTAAGACATATCCATACATAAGGAGCAATTTGAACCTTAGCGCCATCTATAAATTACTATCTGTACCTTACCTTTCAGGAGACTTCCACTATGTGCGCTGTCGTCGCACTTACTAGACACAACAGACATTTCAACCGGTTTTCTGCTCAGTTTCGTTTTCCGAATTTTCTTTTACTGTTATCCTGCTTTATGTTATGTACCTAAAACATACATAGCAGGTAGAGGAGGAGTTGCCTTCTAACGAGACATTTAATAATGATATTGTACTGGTGAAATATATATAGTTTAGGATCACCTGAATTTAAAACCAAAACAGATTTTTTCAGCGAAACTCAAAACAGCAAAATCGGTTGTATCCCAAACTTATACAACATCTACACGCCTATATTTAAAGACACAACCCGCCATATCGCACTACCAAATAACCGAAAATATTTCTTACATTATTTTTGTCAAAAATAACTCTAATACTTTAATTGAGGTAGTATATGATTGAAATATGTTTGTGACAAGTGAGATAGATTTGCTAAATTTCCAGGGAAAGTCCTCAGAAATCGTATCATCCTGAATCACTTTACATAATTGTAAACTGTAACACATAAACAAAATCTTACTACACGTATAATTTAGATCTTGTTATAAATTTCATTTTATGTGTGATACATTTTAATCTGTTGAGTCAAACATTTTAGATTTACTCTTGGTTATATTTCACAATTTCCCAATAATTATACTTTTCTAAAACGGAATTCGTTGTTACTTTCTGTATTATGGACTTACTCGGATTGGAAGGTATTGCATAACTGTCCAATAATTAAATACCGAGGTTTCAGTATCAACATACGTTTCGAAGTCCCTCGAATTAAAACGTATTTAAGAGTATGTCACATTAGTGCACGAAATGCAGAGGCCCAGTTTCGATCTATGAAAGGTTTGAGAAAGTTATATGAATATAGAATGAAATCTTTTATCTTCTGTTGTAGATACAAATACAAGGGAATTTAAAAATTAATCCCCTAGTTAAGTCCTTTTAAAACATTTGACTGTCACTTAAAATATACTGTTTCCTGTTTCTTCACGACTTTATAAAGTGAAATTGTTACTGCAATATATTTAAAGTTTGTATATTCACATTAAGTATCCATGAATTAACTTGAAGCTAAACTCAAGAAATAATTTTTTCTTATTGTGAAGTATGTTTAATGTCTCGACTATTGCTAGGTATAATCTGTAGAGGCGCTGCTATCAGCTATATCGAACCTTTTTTATCAGTTTTGCTCTTCCGCTTTTCTTTCCTTGTGGAACATTATAGAAAATGCTAGAGCAATCAAACATAATTAATGCAAATAAAATTATTGTGGTAAGCTTTAAACATCAATTGATTTGTTGTACGAATAAATGTGAATTAGGAATGAGACATGCATCATAACTCGAACAAAATTGATGAACTTTTCAAATACATGCGAGTGTTGGTACTACTACAGTCGCGAGTAGACATTCAGCCTCAAACTGAACATTGTTCTACCATGAAGGTGTGCTCAGATTTCTTTAAATTCTCTTTCTTTGACCATCATTCAGATGCACTGTCATTTGTCTTCGTACAGAGTTCTCAGAGAGACTACTTGAGATTTCCTCTTGAAAATTGCTTTGTGAACGGCTGATAATTCTGGTTTTTTTTTTTTTTTTTTTTTTTTTTTTGCATTTCTCTGTTGATGTCTGTTATTACCTGTTTATAGTGCTGCTTCACTTGTAGTGTTGTCTTTTTGTCTGGCTTCATTTTGGTCCAAGGTATTAAGTGTTAGGGTTTCAAAACATCCCTTGATTGAACAGCATTTCGAAAATAGTCAAATTAAGATTTTAGAGAATACAGCATAATTATTGCCAATCAGTCTTCATTTATCGTGACATTATTCCTTTAATTTGTCAATAATGTCCAAGAATTTGTTGGGATATCTACATATTATATCTGTGTTGTGCATTTTCTGTACAATTAATTCGTTCAAAAGCGTAGCTTTCCGAGCATGACATGTTCATTTTCGTCTTTTGAGGTTAAGTAATGCTTAATTTGTTTTAATTCTGTAGGTGAAATCATAGGAATCTCTTCTGTCTTTGTATAAGAATCACTATCTCCTCAGATTTGACGTCATTTGGCCTCTTTGTTTTCTCTCCGGTCACATAGTCAGAATGTCCAATGCGAATAAGCACGGATTGTAGTTTCACTTTCCACTTATTACAATTGTCTTTCTTTAGAGGTTCGATACGACAAACACTGATATTTTTAGCAATTTGTTATAAGCCGTTACTTTTGAATATACAGTTTTAGCAAAGTAAAAATGGCGCATACTTGTTGAACAAAGCTAGGACAACTGTTTCCCCCACCATATTATATACAACGTTTGTTGCATATTTTACGCTTTATGCAAACTGGAAACCATCTGGGCCCAACAGCCGTTGTATTTATTTAGTAATTAATTGTATACTATTCTCAACGGATAAGTGTCATTCACAACTACGAGAGACCCCAACAATGAAATTTTTTTGAAAATGGTATTATTTCTACAGAGAGTCTCAAAACTGGGATTTCTGGCTAATCTCGGAGGAAAAAGTTTTGGTGGAACAAGTTTCTTCTCGTAATAACTAAAAGTAAACTTTTAACCATAGAGAGATATATTGCTCCGTAACATAAGAGTATACAATAAAGAATACAATGTAATTTGTAACTGCAAAAGAAATACATTTTGTGCTGTTTTTAACTTTGTTAATTATAACTAGCAATTTGAACATGATGACGTATGTTCGGTATATTTATATCAGAAAAAGTCTAGCTTTAATATTTTGGGAAAAGTCTCAGACCTGCTTTTCGTTCTGAGTAACATTTGTAGGATTGCTTTCCTTGTAACTCATGAAATCTAATTAATCAGCGTACAATATATATGTTTATGTAATCTAATTAAACAATTTCGATATGTTCTCTGATTGTAGTTTCAATTTTAGAATATCGTTATATCTTCAAAATGCTAGTCCCCGTTCCAGATCTTTTAGTGATTGCAACGGCTCAGCAAGAAGCTTAAGAGACGCCAACAGCCGACCGAATTTTTATCACATTTGACAATATCTATGTTTTATGTAAATCAGAATGTAATAACTTCTCTAAATCGCCATTTATACACATATTGGCATACGGCATACCGAGCGGAATGGATCAGGCGGATTCATCTCTAGCCTGCATTTGGGAGTTTCGGGTTCTATTCCCCTGGCCACCTAACTAAAGCAAGAGTTATATCGGGGGTTATCCCGGGTCGCCAGGCGAAAGCTAGATGGGTTAATTACATCCCACGACTTTTCTGTCCCTCGATTAGATCTTTATTATTAATTGGAATGGAATGATTGTTGTCATGGGGCGGTTGTTATACTGGGGGAGATTTCCACTTAAATAAAAATGTAGACCTATCCCCTCTGCTCTATCTTGGCTCCTTGGGACCGCCACCGTTTGTTTTCTCGCCCTCCCTCCCGGGGATGCCCCATTTGGGGCATAGGTACAACAGCTCAAGACTGGTCGCAGTGCCGAATCACTTCCAAAGTAAAACTGAACTTAAGCGCGCTCTAAAATGAGAGACAATAATTCTGTTACCGATTCTCTTTCAGGATATAAGTTTTTTCTCAGTAACAATAAAAATACTAAAAAATGCTGTTTGCCGTCCATAGATGGCTCTACCTTTAATCTCTCATTCTGAGAAACAATAATCTTAACACTTTACAATGTTTTCTAAGATATTTGACTGTATTCGTTCAATTTACAGTATATTTAAAGGCGTTTCTTCTTCAAAAAGCTAAGAGTAGTGAGAATGTATACACACTACGTGAAAGAAACAAATAATAGTGCATAAGAGTGGAAGCGTTTTAAATTGGAGCACTATCAAAGATTTTATCTTACCTAAAATATGAATTCATTTTTAAATTTTGTAAAATGTTTCTTGATTCTGGAATTCAAAGATGATCATGATGATATGCATTCGATTTTAGTGCAATGTGGCGTTTGTTGGGACAGTTCAATAGCATTTGCAGAATACCTTATGTTTGATTATTGCATTTCTCTCTGGACACTCAGTACAGGTAATTAATTAACGGATAATTATTTATAAAATTTGTGAAGCAGGGGTTATACTGCTACTATATATTTAGATGATACGATAAGCATTAAGGGAGAGTAGTTCAATGGATCAATGGTTGCAGTAGTTACTGCTTACAACTGACATATACTGGAGAGTCATGGTAACGCACAGAAGGAGTATCATGGCTGTGGAGCAGTGTATGTAGGGTTGTTGAGAAGAAGCGTGTTTTGTGCGAATTTCTTAGTGCTGATACACCAACATCATTACAGCGTAACACTAGATAGATTTCTAAACATGCTTAACAAAGTACATAAGTTGAGAGTCCCTATATATCGCTACCATTTTATACTTTAATCGATTTTTTGATGTGTTTGATGGGTGATTTTAATGATAAATCCAAGATGTCTTCGGCAGCTAATAGCACACGATCCTGAGCGCTCTTACCCGCCAGCAAGCGCCATGAATTATTTTACTCACCGGATCACTTAAAGTGATTTGTTAATTTCCATTAATCTTATACAAAAATACAATTAAATAGCAGCTCATGGCTTGCAGTGCACTGGTATTTAGCCTCTCAACCCAGATCACTTCCGTAATGAAGCTTTTATGGCCGCAGAAAGCTTACAAATAGCGATAGGCCAACAACCAGATTATAACATGCATTTTCTGTTGCGAAGATCTAACATGGCTTAGTGGACTTACCCATCAAGAAACGCCTGTACTGGACAAGACCTCAGCAACAACCAGTTCTACCACCACTGAACCAACAATATCAGAGTGCTCTACAAATTCTTTGTTCCAGTTCGCAGAATTAGTTCAGTCCCTTCCTCACCAATCACTTCTGTCTCTAGAAACCCAGAGCTGGGTTGTCCGTAGCGGCCGGTGCATCAGACCCTATTCGGGTCGAAGTGGAAGGCGTGGCTTCTGCCATGATGAAAATTTATGATAAGGAACTAAATGAAGTGATATGTGCAGGTACACTTACGGCCCTGCACCCGAAGGTGCAGTGCAAAATCAACCACCCTACGGGCGTCCTTACCTCTAGGCAGCGGGTGCTAAACAGCATGCAACTCAGAGGACCGGACACCTGGTACACAGAGTGCGCCTTATCCAGTCACTAGGGACTGGATGGCTCTGGTCTTAAGTGGCTCCGCTACCTGTAATGCCTTATTGTGGCTGGTGAAGCTGGTGAAGGCTACTGTGGGTTGTCCCTCAGAAGAAGGCCTGCTGCTGCTGCTGCGTTTTCGGCGAGGTCCGTCTTCTTCTCCCTCGGAGTAGCGCGATTGCCGAAAGCTGACCGGAGGTCGCTCCCGATGATGGCAATCCGCTGTCACTGAAGCTCTTGAGAACAGGTTCTCACTGCTCGGCTGCTGAGAGTCGAAATGCTAAACCTAACGAACGCAGTTACATATTTTATACATCTTCGTAAAATTACAATTCGCCTTTCCTAGTATACCATATTACAGGTACTGCCATCTGTAGACAGCAACTGCAACTTCCGTTTTTTCTGAGCCAACGTGTTTTTACTGGCTGATATCTGTAAACTAAAATATTGTGTGCTATATAAGTAATTTAACGTATTTACAATCACACTGCATTCTCAAATCACTGATTTACAACGGCTTATCTTCCCAACAGTTCAAAATTTAGCATACCCTTTCACAGAAGTAGTGTCATTGCCGGTTTTGTTGTAGGTGCAACAGAGATACTGATATATTAAAAATCACGCACTACAGTTATCCTCTCTGGACACAAAATAATAAGTCACCTTGACATTCATCAGAGCTGACAGTTATTGGCAAATGTAAGCAACATTTTTAAATGGAAGTGAGTATTCGTTTTTTGTCTTTTGCTGGAGGAAAGATAACGACATTTCCAAGCCTTATATTGCACCAGCACGCTAAATATTTGAGAGCTGCCCAAAGCCTTCTGCATTCAGCGATTATTCTAGTACCCTTTAGTGCATACATAAAATGTATATCTACAATTATCTGTCTCTTCTTCCTGTTCTTCATCTTCTTCTTTAACTGTCCTCTTATACTCCTACCGGACATTGTTGTTCTTCTTAACCCTTAAACGGGTTGAGGAACGGAATCCCTGGATCAGTGAAAGAGAGAATCCAACATGGGTGCCTGGTATGAGGGCGAGAGAAGTGATTGACAGAAGGAGGGTCAGATGAATTGACATAAAAAGGGATAATGGTGTAATTGTTGGAATGCTTGCAGGTGAAACCGGAGGACCCGAGGAAAACCTTCCTTAGCTCCGTATTGTCCACCACATATCTCACTTTGCGGTCTCCTGGGATTGAACCCAGTCCCTGTTGGTGTGTGTCGGGCAGCACAACCACTCAGCCACTGGACGGCTATGATCTTTCTCATTGCACTTTACGCTAACAGAAGCAAACTTTTTCACATATTTGTTTACAAAATGTGTAGATAAATTCATATAAGTGAGTATATATTAAGAAGAAGCACTTCCTTATCTGACAACTAAAGACGATTCGGAACATATATATCTAGTTTTTCGAACCTAAACAATTTAGCTTTTCGTGTTTTTTTCTGTTTTTCCTTCCAAAAGTGCGGCAGAAGGACATTCTCGTTTCAATTCGCAGTCATACATTCAGTTATTCTGAATGGAAAGCACTTCTAGGAATCTCAAAACTTTATTCAAGCTACACTTTTTGTTATGCAAATTTACCGAACACACGTCATCATGATTTTGTGAATATAGGCGCTAGCAATATTTCAATGAAATATCGGAAGTTTTAGGTTTTTTCATGATTATAAACGTACATGTCATTTGTTTTATCAGATATAAGTTCCAACACATTAACTTTACATAGCAGTAGCATCAGTGGTGTCGTTGAAGGTATACCCTACACCGAAGAGTAGGGGCCTTCGACATTTAGCCATCCCGGGACATTGTCCCTAACTGGCACAGAAGTAGTAGATAAACATATGGTGGTTAGGCAGTGGGTTTTATTTCTAGCAGGATTAATGTAAAGTTAAGTATGGGAGATGTGAAAGAATAATTTGGAATTTGCAGCTGCAATGATGAGATGATATTAAGTGCCTAGAACAGCTCTGGGATGATGATAGGTGTTTCCGTAGTCAATATCATATTTCCCGAGGCCATGGATTAGATGGTTAAAACTGTCTGGAAGGCCGGTGTAGAATTTACGTGAAAGATCAGGAATGTAGTCAGTCAATTTAGGAAATGATAAATCAGAGTGAATATTTGCGTATGGTAAGTGCCAGTCAGCACCTGTTCCTGTGCGTAGATATCTGTTCTGTAGCACATGGAGTTTGTTAAGTTGGATTTAAGCTGCAACTCCCGATATTCGGCAAGCATATGTCAAGGCGGCACTTAGTACCTGCTTATAAATGAGTAACCTGTTTCTTGGTGCTAGGGGCACTTTCTGTTGTAAAGGGGAGATAGCACGGACATTCGTCTGGAGACTTTATTAGCCACCTATATAATATGGGCTTTCCAAGTAAGTCGCATATCTAGTTGTACCCCTAGATATTGGGCTTCAGATTTCCAGTGTACTGCGGCTCCTGCCACACGCAGCTCAGGAACATCATACAGCTGGCGACGACTGACAGTAACAGCTTGCAATTTATTAGCGTTAATCTGTAACCTCCAAGTGAGGATACGCGCAGACAGCATATCAGCATATCGTTGAGTGTGATGTACTGCTATCTGGTGTCTAGTGGATGCCGTGGAAATGGCTGTATCATCCGCAAATAAATATAAGTTGCAGCCACTTTTGGTAGGTATGGTATTTATGTAGGTTAGGAAGAGCAAGGTGCCAAGGACACTGCCCTGTGGTACCCCTGCATGAATGGAATATGGCTAGGAGACAATATCATCTCTAGCAACGGCAAAGTTTCGATTTGCTAGGTAGTTATGGATTAAATTGATCAGGTAAGGGGGAAAGGCTTATTGAATGAAGCTAAAAAGAAGACCTTCGTGCCACACAGAATCGAATGCCTTAGAGATATCGAGAAATAGGGTTACAACGTAATGTCTGTTGTTGAAGCCACGGATTGCATCATCGACGAAACGTAGAAGTTGATGTGAGGTGGAATGTTGTCTCCGAAAACCAAATTGTTCAGGTCTGAGGATATTTAAATCATCCATGATGTGATGTAGGCGACGTTGCGGTATCTTCTCAAATAGTTTACTAATGGCAGGAAGAAGACTGATGAGCAGTGAGTTGTGATATTTTTTGAAATCTTTGCCTAGTTTTGGGAGGATAAATGTGCGGGCATGCTTCCAAGTACCAGGATAGTGGGAGAGGAGAGGCAAACTCTTGAAGAGATGGACGAGTAATTCAATTCATTTTTTCGGAAGGGCTTTGAAGGTGGTATAGGGTACTTTATCACATCCAGCAGCTTTAAAAGAACAAACTGAAGCAATAATTTGTTCAACCTACTGTGATGTTGTAAGGAGTACGTCGTAGGTACCGTAAGGAGAGTGAATGAGGCGGTTCACAACCTCTTCTATTTATGCTACCTGCTCAGCATCTGGGGATTCAGCTGGATCAAAGGTGGAGGCCAGGTGTTCGGCAAGTAGTTCCATCTTTTCTCTGGACGATTGGGCTATTCTTCTCCCATCAGGGCCGCACCGTGGCTCAGAGGTAAGACCACTTGGCTCTCACCATGGTGGCCCGGGTTCCATCGCAGGCGACAGCAAGGTGAGATTTGTGATGGACAACATGGCGCTGGGGTGGGTTTTCTCCGGAACTTCCGGTATCCCCCGCCTTCTCATTCCACCGGTGCTCCATCTTCATCTCATATACCATCAGTGTCATTGCCTGCGGTGCTGTATGTAGTAAAAGCGGGCATTAAGCACTACACATTTCACACATATTTCTCCCATCAGTCAGTGGCGCATCAGAAGAAAGGATGCGTAGCAATGACTTAGACATCCTCTAGAGAGAGACATCCGCAGGATCAAGGTTGCTGAGACGTCGTTCGCATTCGTCATTACTGAAGTCAGAGATTTCCATCTTCACCAGTGCTTGGAGTCTATTCCACCCCTGTTTATCCTGTGGTGGCGTGTAGTCTGGTATCTACGCCTTGCTCTGTTTTTGGCGGATATCAGCTGTCGTATGGGTTGGGGAAGGGGTTTCTGGGGATTGCATGGGTCTCGACGAACTGGTTTGCTTTTTTCCTGGCAGCTAAGATGGTGGTGGTGATGGTGTTTGCAAGTTCATCAGACAGTTATGCATCTGCACATGGTTCTGCATGCGCTGGCTTGCTAGTCATGATTTTGTTGAATTTACTCCAATTTGTACACTTTGGGTCAATTGATGGATCTACGGGCTTAGGCTTCACTTTAGCCTGAAAGAAAATTAGTAGAGGATACTGATCAGAAGAGAGTTCGGGGAGGGAAAATATTTTCGGATGACAGCGGACATTTTGTAAAAGAGCTATGTCTATCCTATCTTGTGGACAGCGATCTACATGAGTGATAGTAGGAGATGAACAAGCAAGCACAGCAAGGTTTTTTCCATCTAAATAGCGTTCCAGGAGGCAACCACGTTGATTTGTTATGGTGGAATTCCATAGAGTACTCTTAGCATTAAAGTCTCCCAATGCAAATGCTGAGACGCCCGTAAAAGTTAAATACAAGTCCCGCTAAGAGATGGCTGTACCAGGAGGGATATACACTGAGTAGACTTTGAGGCGGCCCTTGTCTGTTTCAACTTTGACTCCTGTCCCTTGCAATCCTTCAGTATTTGAATTGTGTAGTGTTTAACGCTCGCTTTTACTACATACGGCACCGCAGGCGGTGATACTGATGATGCATGATATGAAGATGGAGCACCGGTGGAATGAGATGGCGGGGGAAACCGGGGGTCCCGGAGAAAACCCGCCCCAACGCCGTGTTGTAGACCACAAATCTCACTTTGTGGTCGCCTGGGATCGAACCCGGGTCCCCTTGGTGAGAGCAAAGCGGTCTAACCACTGAGCCACGGCGAATCCTTCAGTAGCTGACAAAAGTAATCGATGGCGTAGGATACCACGTCGTATGTACACTGCTGTGCTCCCATAGCCATCAGCTCTGCCAGCACGATGGCATTGCATTCCGGGGATGGTGCCCTTGAGATTTGTAGAGAAGTGAGTTTCTTGGACCAGAGATATGCCCACATTTTTAACAGCAATGAAGTTGGCTGCTTCGCGCAATTTTTTTCTGAGACCGTTGCCATTCCAAAAACAAATGCACAGGTCTAGAAGGTGGCGAATGATATTATTCGTGTCTGCCATGATTACCCAGAAATATGAACATAGTGTGGACTAAAATGGTTTGTGGTGGAATAGATGAGGGCCGCATAGCCAAGGCATCAGCCAGAGATGCAACAAAATCAGCCTGAAGATGTAGAAAATGCGGGACATTTGATTCAAAAACTGTTTATCTGGAAGAGATGAGAATGTGTGTTGAGTCGGCGAAGAGGCAGGGGAGGTTGGAGCACACCTCGACATTCTCTTGGTGCATTACTTGTTTTTATGCAGGGAGGTGAAGTTTTTGTGCTACGGCAGGAGGAAGCCTGTTGTGATTGTTGGTTTGTCAAAGCTTGGCTGTTTAAGTTCAGGCTGTTTGGAAGTTGGTGGTTGTGGTGGTAGTGGTACCACTAATGTGTCGGGGACGATCGAAGGATTAGAATCTGTGGTGGTAGACAGCGGTAAAGATTCATCCTGCGGCATTCGTTGAGAAAATGAGAGTGCTGCTGCGTAAGATACATGCTGCAGCCGCTTAGCTGGAGGCAGTCCTGGGTAGCGAGTGCCCGTAAATGCCGCCTTTTAAATCCCCAAGGGATATGAGACTTTGGGAGGGGCATCGAACTAGGTACGTTGTCCATTTTTACTAAGGACCATTTCTATCCCTGCTTCTTTCCAGGGGGCGCACTTGCCATATCGGGAGGAATGATTTCCGCCACAGTTGTAGCAGATATGTCTTTACCTGCAACTCCAACAACTTTGCAGTCTGGACGTCTATGTCCAGGTTCCCCACTGTATGTGCACACTGGCTTAAGACGGCATCCCGCAGCACTATGTTGAAACTTCTGGCAATTTGTAGATTTTAGAGTGCGAGCAGAAGGTTGTTAAGCTTCTACCCTAATTATGGCATCAAATATCCCTGTTTCTCTGTATTTGTCCAATGAGCGGGGCTCATTGTGCACAGCAACCCTAAAGTCTGGAAGTTTCTGCTGCGTGGGAGAGTGGTTTTAACGTAACTGACCAACTCTCACCACTGGGTAGTTAAGTTCTTTTAAATGAGTCTGGACATCAGGTTCTGTGACATACATAGGGAGGTCCTAAAGGGCCACGTATAGTAGATTTTCTTCAGGCAGAAGTGTGGTTAAGTACCGTACTTCTAGTGTTAGCCGTTTCCTAATGAAGCGGTGATCGGAGGGCGTTGCCGGTAAAAGGGCAATGGTACTTTCCATATTTTTAAGAATAAATTGAATATCCGTGTGTTTTGTATGAAGCACATTTGTAAGGTCATGAACCTGCCCTGGTTCTCGTAGGAATATTGGTTTAGTTCTCTGTGATACTGGAAGCTGTTTGGCAGGGATGAGTTGTTCTTGCTCGGCTTGAGCAGAGGGTTGGGCAGACATGTCAGATATCTACATCCATTTGCTCAGTTGGTGGGGAAGACACGGAGAACTCGCGTTTCTTTCGACTAGTATCAGCAAGAGCCGGATAGTCTGGGTTGGCGCTGTATCTGAGAGGGCATCAGATCTATTGGTAGTCTCTAGCGGTTGTGCCTGAGTGCCTGATTACAGGGGTTTGGCTGTCCTCTTGAGATTTGGGGTTTGCCAGATTGGGTTGTTCTTTAATTGCCGTTCAAGTTGCAATAAATATCCAGTGAGGGCTTAAACCCTCGAACGGTGCGCCGAATAAATGCGAATTCTGCAGCAACCGCATTTGGGTCGGCAGATGAAAGCAAATTACGAAACACCTCATCTGCCTTGTCTAAGTAAACCAGTCGAACCCTAAGCTCTAGTTGCAATTGCCTGGCAACTGCTGATGAGATTGGGATTTTTGGGCTTAATATTAGGTTTTTACCCATAAAGCTGCGGCAGTCACCACCTTGTGTATAGTATTCCTTTGCTGACATTTCTGTTACTTCAGCTGTGGTTGTTGTTCAAGCAAAATCGTGTAGAGACGGATCATTATTTCCTGAAGGGGAAGGATCAGGCTCTCTATTTGATTGGGTATTAGCAGAGGAATCCATGCTATAAAACTCAGGGGTGGTTATTGAAGAATGCCGAGCATGGATATTGATGATGTTGGGTTCCATGTATTGACAAATAGGAGGATCCAATATAATGACCAACGAGAGCACAGCTGTCAACCAATTAGAAGCAGATAAGCTGCGTGCAAGAAAAGGGAATGCCTCGGGGAACCTTAATGTAATAGATAGAGGGAAAAATAGAAAATAGAGAAAGAACAAGGTGCAATAAGCCCGAGTATCAGAGGGCCCCCCGTAAGGGCGCATAAAATCCAGTCACTAGGGCTGTTGGCTGCAGCCTTGATACTTTGCCCAGTCACTTTGTTAGCTGTAGCTCTAGCTGGCTCAGATGCTGCTTCTACGGGCTCGCAGACTCGATGCTGTCCCGAAGCTGCAGCGAGATGGCTGCTGTGATGCTTCCTCGAAGATCGCTGGTAGCTAAGCACCAAGCCATGAAAAGGCCTGCTTTGGCCTTGCTACTGTGCTCTCTAGACGGTGTTGACTCTTCGATATTTCGAAGAGGACTGAAGGACATTTCAAATCCTGATCAAAATTAGAGGATCAAACAAGCTACCTCGTGTGATATTTCAGAATATGTGTTCATTTTAATATGTTACAAATTCCAACAAAATTCATCGCATTATTATTGTCTGATTTCCAAAAACCTATGTGAAACTGCAGTGAAAATCATTGAGATATATATACTTTAGCAAACTTCTTTTCTCAAATATTATTGTTTGTTCCTTCGATATTCTCTCGCATATTCCGTAACTACTGCTTATTGCCGCGTAACTAAAGGCCAATCAAAATATAAAGTGTATCTAATGAATAAAGCTAGAAATTCCTGTGAAACTGCAAATAATCAATAACATAATTGCCCGCAATAATATATTACAGGTGGTGCCATCTCCATATCGCTGAGCGAAGTAGGGTTTAAACCTTTTGTCAGTAACTTAAAACCAAACTGTCACTCACAGCGGAGTCCATTTAAGCAAAAATGTCTTCTATGCTATTACCAGCTACTGGAATTTCTTGATAAGTGATATGTAATATTTCTCTCGTTATGGTGCATGTATCGTTGATATGCATTAAACAGTAACACATACATATACTTTTACATCACATAAAATGTCTACATCGTACTAAAGCACTCACCTGTTTCTCTGGCGGTGTTATTTATTATTGGTTTGAATTTTAAATTCTTACACTTTTTGTTCATTCTATTATGTACATAGCTAGTACATAAGGTATTACATTCCACCCAGAACTTATATACCAAGCTTTAATTAGTAATGTAACTTTTAAGTCACTTTGATGTCATAAGATCCATTTAGTGAAGATGATAGTTGCACGTCTGTGAGCCATGAACAGATAAACTCAGAGGTAAAAGTTGTAATTGTCAGAATTGTACTGCAGCATCCAAACAGGCAACACAAAGATAAAGTGTAAAATGTTGCTAAACGTTATAAAGTTCAGCTTGAGCCTGTTCACTTTTTTAATAAGATATAAAAAAACTTGTTATTAGTTTGAATTTGCCAGGTCTCTTGTATTTATTTTGTATATACAATGAAATGTGTAACTAAGCTACCTCTGAAAACGGATAAGTCTGTTTGGAAGACTGACTTGAGAAAGTAATTAGAATATGTCCACTTAATGCCGTAAGCATATGCTTTTAGATAAGAGACGATCTCTTAATTCTTTTGCTTGTCCGCTAGGGTACATTATTTATAACGGCCTCGTATTTCTGCGCATAGATGGGACTACCTGTAATATCGGTTGACGTGTAAACAATCTTTGTACTTATGTATAAAATTTTATGACAAATTGTAATTATGTTCATTAATTATGGCTTAGATTTTATTCCTGCTTATGATATTGTGAATTATTGGGTTGGTAGAATTAATAGTCCAATTTGCAGAAATCCCAAATGCTTTTTATTTGCGTAGAGGTACACTCTGTTTTATCCGTACGTAAGAGAATTACGTCACATACACACAGTGTACCAAGTTCAGTGATCCAAGCAAACGATCTGATTATCTCTGTTTACAACACTCTTGTTACACAAGATATCTCCATAACTGTTTTCGCCCGCCTTGGTAGCGTGTTGGTAGCGTTCAAGAGGTCCCGAGATAGAGTCTCGGACACGGTGAGTTACCTGGATAAGGTTTTTTCCGCGGTTCTTCCTTATCTTGTAAGACGAATGTCATGTAGCTCTAAGCTCTATGAACAACAGACTTATTTGAGCATCATTTCATCCATTCCATTCATCGTCCGTTATGACTTAACGATGGAGGACGTAAATTTCAACAAAAAAGAAAAAGACTCTTTTCTGCTTAGGACTGACCCTTGGCGATTCTGCGCCTTCTTATATACCTCATTGATAAACTTGAGACTGTTCCAGTACAGTAAAGAAACCTAATATTCTAAAAAATTCCAGCTGCGGTCATTACTGCACAGCTCCAGGAAACTGCGCAAATCTCGCTTATTCTTTGGGCGAGACCAAACTCACTTGGCCTGTGTCTTCTGCGCCCAGTGGCCACTCCTGTTGGTGAGACTATGTAGCCCAAGCAGTTACCTTCTTCGCAGAAGATCTGGCACCTCTTAGCCTTCAGATTCAGGTTGGTCGCTGCAGTCTCTGTAGCACTTTACTCAGGTTGTCTAGATGGTCTTAAAAAATCTTGCTGAGGATGATGATGTCCGGCTACAGGAGGCAGGCGTTCCAGTACAATAAACACACCGAATATTCTATCAAATTCCAGCTGCGGTAATTACTGCACAGCTCCAGGAAACTGCGCAAATCTCGCTTATTCTTTGGGCGAGGCCAAACTCTCTTGGCCTGTGTCTTCTGCTCCCTGTGGCCACTCCTGTTGGTGAGACTATGTGGCCCAAGTAGTTACCTTCTTCGCAGAAGAGCTGGCACCTCTTAGCCTTCAGCTTCAGGTTGGTCACTGAAGTCTCTGTAGCACCTTACTCAGGTTGTCCAGATGGTCTTAAAAAACGTTGCTGAGGATGGTGATGTCGTCCGGCTACAGGAGGCAGGCGTTATAAGTCAGTCCTCTCATTACCGACACCATGAGGCTTTGGAAGGTAGCTGGTGTGTTGCAGAGGCCAATGGACATTACTTTAAACGGCCATAGCCCTTGGCCTGACTAGAATGCAGTTTTCTCCTTGCGACTCCAGTCTAGAGCCACCTGCTAGTCACCCGACTTCAGGACCAGGTTTGACAACCATAGTGCGCCATCTAGAGTATCCAGGGTGTCCTCAATCCGCGGTGAGGGAAAGCGCGGTGATGTGGTCTGCGGTCATGTGGTCGGCCGCCCTCTCCAATAAGCCTTCCAACCAGGCCCCAGGTGTGCGTCGGCACCGGCTCCGGTATCTTGTCGATTACTGTCACGCTGAACACGGGCTCGTACGTCCCTATCTCCGTCCCGTCCTGGATGACGCTTTGGGGGTCCGTTAGGTTTAGCAGCCTCTGGAACTTCCTCTCTGCACGCCAACTGCTCTCTGGCTACACAGAGTCCATGCACAGGCGTCTTATGATCCAGCATCATGTTCTTCGCCCACTGGCTTTCCAGACGCACAGTCACCACCACCTCGTTCCTCGCGGGGACATCCACGTCTTCCTTCAGGATGACCCTACAAATACCATGGCGCTCTTCGTTCTGCCGGAGGATAACCTCTTCTCTATTAAGCCGCAGGACCTTCCTGCCGACTTCTACCGCAGCCTCGTCGCTCCTGAGGGCATAAAATTCCAATAAAAACTCCTCAGGTACCTTCGTGACGAGCACCCACAGAAGCACGGCACTCTGTCCCAAGGCCGACTTCAGTAGGCCGTCCTTCTCTACAGGCAAGAATTCGCCCAGTGCCACCAGAAGCTGTTATGGTCAGCCCAAGTTTCTCGACGGCAAACCCTAGCCGCGTCAGGTTTAATGATTGTCACGGCTGCCCCGCTGTGTACGAGCACCCGGCACGGCCGCGAGGAGACTGTCATCCTTACACCGGGTGGCAGTGTGCAGTACCACTCTTGGGGATGGTGGTGATGGCGCCGGGGTGCCCCTCTACTCGACGGCCCTTACTGGTTTTCCGGCTGCCTTCCCTGGTGTGAGCAATCTCTCTCCAGCTTTCCCGGCTCTCCAAACCCCCAACACACGCCACTAGGTCTTCACCGACGTCACTCGGATTGCCTTCGGTCTTCAGTGTAGCGCAGACTCCTGGTTCGCGACGTCAAGCTAGCCGTCACGTTAGCCGCCTCCATCCTTAATGCTGCCGTTAGCGGCTCTTCGATGGTTTTGTAGTCCCCGAGCATTAGGCGCTGATGGCTCTCCGTATCTCGTAGCCTGTCAACGAATGTGTAAGTGACTTCCCGGGATATGAACTCCTGTGGGAGGTCAACTAAAGCTTTACTGGCCAGCTGCTCGATTTCCAGGACAAACTCCTGCAGCGTCTACCCTGGCTGCTGTGACCTTGTCTTCATCTGGCTTGATACGCTTCGGCTAACCGGTGGTTTCCAAAGCGATTCTCCAGGGCCTCCCAAATGTCCTTAGGTGCCGCCGCTCTCTGGACCGCATCCAGGGCTTATGCGACCCGTCCCTGGCGGTTGGCTATAAGCTGTGCGGCTTCTTCCTCTGGTGACCACTTGTTGTGTTTGGCCACCATGTCGAATTGACGGCGGAAGACTTTGAAATTTGTCGCGCCATCGTATTGGGGAGTTGTGATGCGCGCAGATGTTGTGTAGTGTCCCGGCGCGTCGATATTTAAGTCCTTTAGCCTCCTGCCGACGACGTCCTCCACCATGGCTTTCAGGGACTTTGTGTTGCTCTTGGCCTTTCCCTCCAGCTCTTTGAAGCGGCTTGCCATTCCTTCAAGGCGCTCGTCCACTTGACCCATCCACTTGCCCAGCTTCGTGAGGTCATTCCTGACGCCGGTCAACTGTTCTTCATACTTTGCTGACTCCTTTGCCACTTTCATCTCCGTTGTCAATTCGGTCATCGTTCGCCGTTCTCATATACTTCAGCTCCACGGCCAGCTTGTTGTTTGCCGTTTACGTCTTCATTGTTAATTGCGACTTCATTTCTTTAATCTTCTCGGTGATGTTGTCGTTAGCCGACTTCAATTTTTCAAGTTCCGCAAAAATTTTTCCAATAATATGTATCACTCCCGACACCAGTTGTGACTTTGTGGGTTTGTAGAATTAAAAGTCCGATTTGCAGAAACGCAAAATGTTCTTTATTTGCGTAGATATACACTCTGTTCTATCCGTACGTAACAGAATTACGTCACATACACTCAGTCAACCAAGTCGATGATCGCAAGAAACTTTCTGATTATTTCTGTTTACAGCACTCTTGTTACATAGCATTTGTTCACAACTATTTTCTGCTTACGACTGACTCTTGCCTAGTCGTCACCTTCTTGAATACCTCATTGATAAATTCCAGACTGTTCAAGAGCAATACAGAAACTGAATGTTCTGTCACCTTCCAGAAGCATAACTTAATCTATGCCAGCAAGCCCTTTATCTCAGCATATTTTATTTGCCGGCTCTTTGTATACACCAGCCACGCTATCGTATATAGCGGCTTCGCGACAGCATGAAGATAAACAGCATCCGTAATATGTCACTGTAAAATTGTACAAATAAGTAACTGTAGGCGCGAAGAAATGTCGTTTGAAGACATATACTGTAGTGTTCTATAGCTTTCTAGTGCTTCTATATCAATAAGACATTTATACTTTTTGTAACCTTGTATAAAGTTATACAGAACTAAACGTAAGCAAGTCCTATCCTCATTTCACAAATGTCCATAACCACAGCAGACCTGGCAGCGAATTTCAAAAATATCTCTCATGTTTGCGGATTTACCAATTTCTATTACAGGAGTTTATTCATCCATTGCCATTGTTGGTATTTTATACTTTCTGGATCTCTATCGTCAGCTGTAGCAACATCAAGAGTGTACTAAAATTACTTCTATATGTCAATGCTGTAGACTCAGGCGATGAAGAAATTTTCAACAGCTGGTCCCTATGTAATCGCTTCAATAAACCATTCTCTTTGAAGGACAAAAAATATATAGCTTCTATTTTAAGACATGTAGGTATTGGAAATTTAAACTAATAACAAGTTATAGATCTGTAATTTACAAAAAAAGGGATTATGGAGGTCAAGTTGTACTTTATAACGTGTAGCAACACTTTTACACTTTATCTTCGTGTCCCCTGTTCGGATGCTGCAGTTCCAATCTGACAATTACAACTTTTACCTTTGAGTTTATCTGCCCATGGACTCACAAACGTGCAATTACGTTCTTCACTAAATGGATTTTATGACATCAAAGTGACTTAAAACCTATATTACTAATTTAAGCTTGGTATCTAATTTCTGGGTGGAATGCAATACATTTTATACCTGCTATCTACGTAATAGAATATACAAAAAGTGTATGACATTCAAATTCAAACCAACTGTAAGTGATAGCCGTCTGAAAAATAGCTGAGTGCTTTATTGTGATGTAGACTTTTTAAGGGAAGTAAGATTATCTCTATAAGTTACTGTTTATATCAAGTCCATTCAGCACGAAGATGTTACTCCCAGTAAATACAACAAATACTACATATTGTAACTTGTGATGTAGATAGCATGAGTGAATCTAAATTTTTACAGCTTATTTTCCGAAAATCAAAATTATTGAAAATTGTTGCATGTCCTGTGTGTGGAGGAAGGTTGTAAGACTACAGAAACAAGTTCGTTATTTAATCAAATTCGTGTTTTAGTTACGTTGATGACAGAGTTTTTGTAAAGCATATATTTTTGTTTTTCAAGGGGTCTCAAAACGTGTATTTCCAAAACAATGAACCAATAATTGGTTGTAATGTACTGCTTGTCTACTTACTGTATTGTCGCGAATCCGTTATCTACGATAGCGCCACTGGTGTACACAAAGAGTCAGCAAATAATGATAACTGAGATAAGGGAATTGCCACGTTTAGAAGGTTCTAGTGATATCTGGATTGACAGAGAATATTTGTTTTCTTGTTTGTTCCTGAAATCTCTCGACTTTATCAATGAGGTAATTAAGAAGGCGACGACTCACTAAGTGGAGGGCTAAACAGGAGAGTAAACAGCTGTAAAGTGTTGTTGTAACGAGAGCTGATGTTTGTTATTTACATCAACCTTGGTGTTGTAGATTGTGAAATGTGATGTAATTCTGTTGCTACGAAGTGTGTTTCAACGCAACTAAATAACATTTGGAATATCTGTAACTCGGGCTTTAAATTCTGCAAACCCACAAAGTCACAATTGGAGTCCGCAGTGCGACATTACACGACATGGAGGTTGTATTGGAAATATTTTGGAGAAGATGATGGAAATGAAAGCCGAACTCACCAGGAAAATGAAAGCAAAGAATGACAACCTGGGCGTAGATAATTATAATAATGATAATAACGATTTGGAGCAAGGCACAGGGATATTTCAACTCCTGATCAAAATTAGAGGAGCAAAGAAGCTACGTCATGTGACATTTCAGAATGAGGGTTCATTATAATTAGTTACAAGCTCCAACAAATTTTACCGAGTTACTTTTTCAGTCATGTAAGGAAAATTTCCAGCAACCTATAAAAAAATTACAGAGAAAATCATTGTGATATACTTCAGCAGTCTTCTTTTCTCAACATAACCGTTTGTTCGTTCAACATACTCTCATATACTTTGCAACTTCTGCTTACTGCCACGTACGTAAAGGACAATCAGAATAAAGCGCATCTGATGGGCAAAGCTAGAATTTCCTATAGAACTCAGTAAATAATCAATAATATTCTTCACTGGAATAATATATTACAGCTGGTGCCATCTCTGTATCGCTGGGCGAAGTAGGCTTTAAACGTTTTTGAATTTCTTCCAATCAAACTGTCGCTCACAGTGGATTCAGTTTATGCAAAAATGTCTCCTATGTCAACGATTCTGTGTCTAAATACGAAGTTTGGTATTAAACAACTTTACTTTTGAGATACGCTGTTCACGCACACCCACAAACACACACACACACCTTTCAATAAAAATGCATTTATGAATTTAGGAAGTATCTAAACATGTATTGGCCAAGCAGAGTGTTACGTACCTTCGTCGTAAGCCACTTCACAGAACTGAGTGTGAGAGATTTGTCCATCTTCAACGCAAAAATAATCCCGCAATGCCATTATTTCATGATCTGCCAGACCAATCATTTCATTCACTGGTCCAGAAAAAACCGTTTTAAACGCACATTCTGAAAACTTTTCATTACATTTATAATTACCTAATCTTTGCAATTTTCCCTACAATACCGAAGTTAATAATTTGTACACATGAAGTTGAAATATCCAGTTCAATGGAATATATCTGCTTAAAGTGTTGCTATTGCATCAATAAATAATTAAATACCACCCTCATCATGGCCATTGCTACTACTACCGCTACTACTACCACTACTACTACTATTACACACATAAAAATAATAATAATAATTAATAATAATAATAATAATGATGATGATGATGATGATGATGATGATGATGATGATGATGATGATGATGATGATGATGGTGGTGGTGGTGGTGGTGGTGGTGGTGGTGGGGGTGGGGGTGGGGGTGGGGGTGGTGGTGGTGGTGGTAGTGATCACAATGACTTTAACAATAATCGTAATGATCATAATAATCATGTTATAATATATATTATCCTTATTTTTATTATTTATCTTATTATTTATTTATGCAGTAACACTTTAAACAGATATAGTTAAGGTAATAGAACGTCAGGTATGCAACAACAGAATGTTGCTTTATGTTGGCTACAAAATAGGAAGGAATATAGGACGGGGCTAGGCGTGGATGTTCTATGGGTACTAGCCAATGCGGTGCGTGCAACGTTGTACAGTTAAGCATGCACACTTGTTCGCGTTGCCGAAGCATGCGGCTGATTTTTTGCGCGCTCTAAATATACTAAATAAACATTATTTTATTTTTCCCAATTTACAGAGCCATTTTTTCTCAGGATTACTGTCCAAACCCCTTGTTTGTAGCACATCTGGTTTCGGAGATATGGAAAGATAAGGCGCCTGGCTGTAAAGAAAGGAACAATTAACTGCCAGTGAAGAAAAGCACACACATGCTATTCTGCAGTTGCATTTTGTACCCTGCATTCAGTAAAGTGGTGACCTTTTAAGAGTGCACACGTGTATCTCAAAGTAAGTAAATATACCGCTTAGCAAGCCTAGTACTGGTGCGACCAGTAGTAACTGGAAAACAACTCATAAGATTTTATATAAATAGACTACAAACATTCTTGTTAATGTGTATTCCTTTTTCAAACAAATTTCAATTAAAGACATTTTCGAAAGTACAAACTCGCTCATATTTGAGAAATAAAGTTCCAAGCTTGTCACGTGATTGCTCATTCTGTGACGAACATTGTTAAAGAAGGCAAACAGTTTACCAAATTAGGAGAAGTTTTCATATTTAGATCACCAGGGAAACATCGGGCAGCTAGAAAGCGTTCTACGAACTTAGACAATTTTCAAAATTGTGTTTCACGTAGAACAATTTATGATTTATATGAGAAGGTTGAATATCCAACTGCGAAAAAGCTGACCAATTTAATGAGGGGAAAATGCAATGTACGGATTCTGTATCTTCTATGCATAATATTCTGAAGTCTCTTGGGTTCAAATATAGGAGAAGCAATGATGGTTGCAATTTTCTGCTTGAACGACGTGATACTGTTGCTGCAAGACTAAAATTTCTGCGCACAATGCATAACATTAGTACTTGAGATTCATTGTGTAAAACTGCTTCATAAGTAAACATTCATATCTTTCGTATTTATTAAGTACTTTAATGAAACAAAACTTGGTTTAAAGCTCATTACAGGCAGGATACAAATATGACATCATTAAAATATAAACATTATTTCCAAATCGTTGAAATGTCACTATTCTGTCTCAGTGTAGCAAACTCCTTCTTTCGTAGAACGCATCTAATTTGAATCATTTTGTTTTATGTACGAGTACATATGAACGATAGTTATGTAAGCAAACTGTTCAAGGTTTTAAGGTTCAGATTGTGCGATAACTATTGTGTATATTGTCAAACACATGCTGAAATTTTAAGCGAACGTCTCTGTCAGCATTGTATCACTGTACATCTCAGCATCTGTGTGACACTTGTTAGGTTGAGACAGAAGCAGACAGATATATCTTCCATCTCTGTCTCCCGCTTGCCGTGGAACTGGCAACACCACGACGGCAGGATAACCGTATTCGCTTAACCTATGTTCATTATTTTGTAGGCACTCCAGATTATTTATGCACAGGTTATGGAAAATTGAGACAAAGGTGTTTCACATCAAATACTTATTAATAAACTAGAAACTAATGACATAATGCTAAATATCTCTAATTAATTTTTATCTAAGTAACAGAAAATGTGCAGCTGAAATTAACCATATAAGAGGCATAAAAATATGAAATATGTATCAGGACAACAATTTTACTAAACAGTTTATGCTTGATATCTTGATATATATAATATACTAATGCGCCAATATCTTATGCAGATGTTAATACTTTGATTTGCTCTACAATATCTAATAGTAAGTTGGCAACAGCAATTTCGCCCTTTCAACCTAACAAAGGAACTCGCACTCTACTCATACCTGTACTCTCTTGAGTGTTTTATGCCATTCTCTCAGCTCTATGTGAGAACTCTGTGCCAAAATGTTGCTGCAGAGTATAGCTGGAAGTACTCGAAAATGAGTCGAGAATGCGTAGGAATATATAAACAATTTTATTTTATGATAGTTATACAGTTTCCATTTCATTTTCGCAACTATGACATTGTTAGGAACGTGGCAGGTTAACTGTAAAGTCTGAAAATTAATATTCCACCGGGGCGCTGGCATTTAGTAAATAACGTTATTAGCTGGAAGTTGTATCTGAAAGCAAGGGCTCACTTTATAAGTTTTATTGATCTTGCGCCTTTATGCGAAGACGAGGATGTGTATGCCACTTTTGTGTGACGAAAGCTTGTTAGAGTGCGATGCCGTCCTACATCCATTATAAATACCCCGCATTGTTTAAATGTTCATTGACTACAGCTTTATTTTATACTTATTTTTTATTGTTATGATTATTTTTTGTGATTTACGTCCTCCAATTCATTTTTAAATGTAGATAAAAGAGGCCCCGGCATTGCAACAAAAAATAGTGTAGTTGTTGGATTAATGCTGGGATCAATGTCATCCAATTTGTTTAAAGCTAGATATTTATTCTGAGTAGGAACTGTAGGAAGGTATGAACTCGATGCTGGATTATCATTACATTAAATCATATTATTCTAAATTCCGGACATTCTATATGAAATAAAACATTCAGTATTGGAAAGATACAGTTGTGTCATGAATAGAGAAGGACTATATTCAGTTTAGGTAATGACAATTTTGTTTCGCTCAATGTTGCCGTAAAATTTTGTTTACTGATTGACCGTCTTCTGTTTTGTGTACCTTCAGCTGTCTATTGCTTTTGTTAGGCATAACTGTTACCTATGCCTAAAGCTGAATTTGATCCATTGCTAATTAAAGTTAAATCATTACTGATAGTTTCAAAGTACGAAATGTCACCTTCTATATCTATATATCCGTTCTCTGAGGCGTATTAGTATTTACATTAATGTTATCTAACGAAAAAAAGTGATATCCTCGTGTCGTACACAGAAAGGAAACTTCCGCAGCACTCGCACATTCACTTAAAACACTTATTATATAAAAACTAGGCTCTAATATCGATAACAGTTGCACAAAAGAGGAAATTGCAATCAAATTATTAGAAGTGAAACTCCCGTGTTATTCGTTGGCAACGCAAGGTGATCGCACCGCCCTTTGGTGAGGCAGTAGGAAACTAAAATATGAAAATCGCGCACCCAAATATTTATATTACCGGAAGCTACTCCAGCTGTATTTGTCATACTCGCCTTGCTGTCTAGCTTAGCTGATTACGTGTTATAATTAGTGACCCTTTGCTACTGATGCCGCAAAAACTTTGTTACGTGGTTTACAGCAATTGTAGCTGCACGTATGTTATAGAAATTGATTTTAAATCTTTGATGAAAGTTGTCTGAATTGATAATGTAACTTAACTTCTTGCGTGATCAATAGAACTACACTATCACAACATATAATCAGCTAATCCAGAGAGCATTCATTTTACACAAATGAATGGAAAATTCCAACATTACACACAAAAATAGTCAAGAAGAAATTACACAATATATAGTTACCTCTCTGATTCGTTCCGGGGGGGAAATCCGACAGACGTAATAACTTTTTACCAAATCCAAGATGCTCCTTTTTACAGAGAGAGGACTAAATAGTTCTTATAAATTAAACATTTGAATAATAACTTGGATAATGATCACCTATCGCGAACCCAGTTCAAAAAATCACATCAATTTTCCAGTTACTTTTTCATCGTCGGGTAACATGCCTATTTATAAACTGAATTAACTTTTAGACAAAGATGAGTTGTGAATAAGGTAACGTAGATGGAAGAATGATAATTTACCTGCTATCCTAGTTAACTATAATGAAGTAAAGGAACTAGCGCAGCACGTCAAAGATAACACCACAAATATATTTTTACATACAACTCAACAAAAAACAATGATTTTGGGACACAAATCCACATATGTGAGATAGGAAGTGGTTCTGTCTTTCTCTTTTACTCTCTCTCCGTGTGTGTGTGTGTCTGTGTCTATATCTGTGTGTGTAAGTGTGTGTGTGTGTGTGTGTGTGTGTGTGTGTGTGTGTGTGTATGCGTGTGTGTCTGTGTGTGAACAACTAAACTGACAACCGACAAAAGTCGCACGTGTTCCACTCCAACGATTGTCGCCAGTCACGTGCAACATATTCCATTGCTAATGTCGTGTATCTATATGAAAGGGCAATAAGGAAGTTCAGTAGGCATTAAAGGATCTTTAAAAGAATTTCAGTCTGGTTGTTTTGTGATGACTTTGAAATTGATAACCGCAGTAAAAGGAGATCTTGTATATATTTGTTACAAATAACTGTTTACATTGGGATAACGGTGTGAACTTACGGTCGTCAGAAGTAGAAATTCCATTAATGCGAACCACACACAGGACTGGACATTGAAGATCTGAATGTCAGACCTTCAGTCTCAAGCCAGATCAGGGCTAGGCCCTCTACTGGTAGTGGAGTGCTTTATAAGGAAGGATAATATTCGGCAGAAAATGAGGTTGGAGCTATATATAAACCATCTGACGTATTATTTTATGTGCCTAGAAGCAGTCTCGGGCGTTTGTGGCGCTCTTCAGGATCGATGTCGTACTCACCTAGACCGCGGATGAGGGAGTTGAAGCTGTGTGAGAGGTTTTGATAGAAGGAACGTGTAAGGGTATGGATGTAGTCTGTTACTGTGGGGATACGTAGGGCACGTCGGATAACTAGATTGCGGATGTACCAAGGGGAGTCTGTGGCAATACGGAGGAATCGGGATTGTAGAATGTCAAGTCGGTGTAGGTGAGACCTGGCTGCTATTCCCCATATTTCACTGGCGTATGTGATGGCTTTAATGCGAACCCTAATCCGAATGGAACTGTAATTTTACGTGTGCCCAACAGATGACATTAGATACGTCTATTTTGGCTACATCCGCACTTCCGTGTAGATGGCGGCCTTATGCGCGGCATATTTCAATTGGAGGCGACACAGTTAGTGTACAAGTTGAGGGAGAATGGGTATATGCAATGGTGAGCCCCCGTGACGATGTTTATTGTATCTCTTAGTTAATCACTTCATTCAAGTTTTGTTGTAAATTTAATAATCATATATAATAATGACTAAAGCCAAAAATATCCACAGTGTGACCTGCTCCTTTATATCCTTCGAAGGTTGATCCCTGATAAACATTTTATTGAAGGTGGTTTCAAAGTACAATTACATGTTTGTATATCTCATTTTATGATGAGTTACATGTCTTTTATTTAATTTAAGCTAACGCCAAGGAAAGAAATGATAATTTTTCCATTTATATTACGCTATTTATTTTACATGTTTGTGTAACAGTTTTTCATTAATATAATTCTGAGTCGAGCTAGTGCTCAGCGCTTCACATATTCCTAATGTTTACCTAGAACAGCTTCGTTAGGACCTTCCCCACATCGTACACCACACTCGACATTAGCTGAGGATGTTAGGATGGTCCTGAAGAACCGCGTCTTCCGTAAACGCTGGTAGCAATAAGTGACGCATTGAGTATTAATTCGACTCAAAAGATAATAATTTCATGCTTTCCTGTTTCATTGTCCTTACTCATATGAACATTATTTCCATTATATTGTTAAATATGAAGCTTACTAATGCTTTTCTCTTTTAGAATGTACACACAGGGTCTTAATTTTTATTCGTTATTTCCCGGCCTCCGATTAAGCAAGAATGACGTCATAGCTGACTGGTGAGTCTATCTTAAAGTCATAGTCCCCTCTACGAAGAAGATCCGGAAATTTTTGCGAAACAGTGATAAAGTCGCAGCGCTCTCAGTGTGGTTGCTCTGCTAACTAATATAACCAGCTTCCCCTGGATATGAACACAGGCCACTGCGTCTTCATGGTTGAATGATACATTCGTTCCGGCTTTAAAATTGGTGTGACATAAATATAATTTAAACAGCTGCATAGAGGAGTTTATGTAACTCTATCCAGCATTCAGACAAGTCCCTCGGAGCGTAATGTTGCCAAAGTGTCCAGGTACCGTCAAATTGACATACTTTTTTTTGTTTGTAACATAAACGTCTTACGTTTTATCAATGTACGATATAAATTTTTGTCATTCTCAAGCTTAATTAAAATGTTTGTTAATGCTGGAATCCTTATGTCTTTTAAAACCAGTAGGTGCATCAAACATTTCCCAGATACAGGATCAGTTACTCGCAAAAAGAGAGACACAGCTCGCTATAAAGTGACTGCTACCAATCTCGAAGCAATAAATTATGTTATGACAGAAAGGCTTCAAGCATACCGTCTCACAATACGGACAGTGTTTAAGCGACATAGAGAAAGTAAATATAGGAAATTGGACACATATGATTATGTACTAGAGATATTTTCTTGTTTATATTTGGATAAGAGCTTTGTACATATTGTAACAATAATTTATTTTTCATTACAGAACATGTTCTGCTAATTTTCAGGTTTGTAATTAAATTACACTGTGAGTAAACTGTGGGTGATAGAAAAGAATTAAGATCAAACTGAAATATTTCTATTTTATGTGACAGGTTTACAATGGGCATATATATATTTGTAATTTACGTCTTCCAACGTTAAGTCATATCGGTCGATGAATGAAATGGGTGAAATGATGCTCAAATGAGACCAGGGTCCATAGAGCTTAGAGTTACCCGACAGTCGTGTTTCAGGTTAAGGGTAAACCCCGGAAAGAACTTTATCCAGGTAACTCACCCTGACCGAGATTTGAACTCGGGACCTCTTGAACGTGAGGCAGACATGCTACCACCATGCTACCTTGGCGGGCATAATGGGCATATGTCTACCATAAGAGGCAAATAGGTGTCCATTGTGAAATAGGTGTTCATTGACTTATCATTTCGTATATTTTCCATGGTATACTTTTAAGGCTGCATAATTAACAATGCAGTACCCTGCATTGCAGTATACAATTCTTTTAAATACAGTTATCGTATCTACGCAGCAGGCGAAATTGCGCACCTTTGCATTACGAAAGCAAACCCACTCTGAAATAGGGTATTTACCTGCTGATAGAGGGAGTTCTCAATGCTGCTGTCAGCACATAAAGAACTATCGCAGGCCGCTAGGGGAATCGTGTATAAACTCGCTCCATCAGCGATGCTATTGATGACATCAAATTTTGTGCGGTAAAATTAGATAAATAGGAACACCGTGTACAAGGAATGGTAAATATCTTCAGTCTTCTCAGAGATATCTGCTAGACTGCCCGCTGTGTATGTTAGAAGTCATGCGTTTAAACCATTCTTACACAAGAAATATTTATTTACTTTCTACTGAGCTGCTGGATATTCATATTTCATATTCCTACAAAGAGTTACAATATCAATAGTATACCAATATAAGTGTATCTACAGAACTTCCGGTCACCAGTGCTCAGATAGAACAAAGGTCAATGCTGATTTTGGGTAAGATATACTTTGTGTGATATTGCAAATCTATATATCTTTCTAACTGAAAACCCAAAAATGTGATACAATTTTTTTTAATAAAATCTTATACATCTCCATTTATATCGATGTGATGATATACGGAGACTAAGCTATATTTTTTCTACGTTCTCACATAATAATTTAATGAAGAATGTATCTTCATAACCGATATCACTGTTTACTTAAACATTTTTTTTTTCATTTGGACAAGAAGGATTTGGATGAAAGAATTTCTCTGTAAATCTTCGTGTGGCATTCTTGGAGGATGATGAACAGAAAATTAAATTATCGTTATGGATAGTTCGAATCTTAACTGACGCTTTGTCTCTTAGTTACGATGTACACAAAGAATGAACAATATTTGTTGTAGATTGTCATCTAATACTTGTAAACTTCATATGGCCCCGGCTATTTCTAACAAAAATAAATAATATTGATACAAAAAGATATGAAACAAGGACCAACTTTCTTATCCTCGCTCAGATACTTTCCATGTTCTGTTAATGCTACATATCGTATAAACAAGATTTGGTGATCTACTATCTACTTACGTAAGTAAAGCTATTATTGCATTTTATCATATCACGTGGTATTAGGAGAGTCTTGAGCGGGTTCCTCCACTTTACCGATAGGGGGCAGTGCTTTACGGGCTGTGTCCACCTTACAACAATAGATGGCAGCCCATTCGCTTGTATCATACATTTTCATATTTACAATGTTTATGCATGAAATTAAAACTTTGGTTGATAATCTTACTTGCAGATTGAGGAAGATCATTTTCGAAAGACAAACAAACTGAAATTCTTAGGTTCACGAGATTTTAACGCTATAGGTTACGATTGTGAAACAGACGTTAGGAAATAGGTGACTGCGACTGACTATTGAAGTCACCAATAACTAAAGTAATGTTCGTTTTCGTTTTCTAAACACGGGCTCTGGCACAGCCGCACAAGCAACCAGAGGGGACGAGGGCTCTACCGCCTCATAAGCGGAGACCCAAATCTCGCCGCGCACGGACCGAGAGGTCCAACTTTCCATCCGGCTCGTGGCAGGCCGGATGTCATCGACATCATGATCACCAAGAACTTTCCATTCCATCTGGATCTCTCGGCGGTGAATGAATTGGATTCAGACCATGACCCTGTCACGGTCGATTCCGATGTCACCATGCCAGCTCTGTTAAACTCAGACTGGGAGCTAGAGGTAGACTGGGATGCAGCCATCCTCAAACTTAGCCAAACCATCGACCCTCGTCCACGCATCGACGACGTCGAGGCGCTGGAGGCTGCGGCGATGAGTTTTTCCCAACAGGTCCGCCTAGCGGTGAGTACACACACTCACCGTATACCCAACAACACACATAACCCTCTGACCATCACTAACGAGATCCGGCAGCTGCTAAAAGCCAAGGCAGCTGTTCGGAAGCTATGGCAGCGTTTCCGTCATCCCAGGATAGGAGCAGTTTACCAGCGGTTCAAATCCCTGGCAAGGCGGCTGCTCCGTGCCCACCGCAAGGTGGCCTGGGAGAACACTTTCCGAAATGTCGACCTCCAGGAAAAGCACCCCTGGAAGATCATCAAGTCCCTCAGGAGGGACAAAACTCTATACCAGCATCCGCTGCATGGCACTCGAGGGAGACTCGCCTACGAGCCCCAAGATAAGGCCACAGCTTTCGCGGATCATTTGGAAAGTCAATTTGAGCCGAGGGAGGACCCCCAGGACGAAGACTTCACTGACCTCGTGGAGGCTGCCGTGGAAGACCTCTATGAGGAGCCACAGCGGCGCCATGAGGCGATCCATATCCCAATAGTCACCCCAAAGGCGGTGGCTACTGAAATCCGAAAAATGAAACCCAACAAATCCCCTGGACATGACGGTGTCAGCGCACTCATGCTCCAGCACCTTCCCAAGAGGGCCGTTATCCATTTGACGCGGATCTTCAATGCGTGCCTCCACCTCCGCCACTTCCCGGCCTGCTGGAAAGAGGCGAGAGTGGTGTGCATTCTGAAGCCCGGCAAGGATCCGGTCTTTCCGTCTAGCTACCGATCCATAAGTCTTCTCCCAACCGTCTCAAAAGTATTTGAGCGGTTGCTCCTATCCCGCCTGACCCCTCTCTTCGAGGAAAGGCAGCTCCTACCCGATCACCAGTTTGGTTTTCGTCATGGACACTCCACGACCCTACAGCTACTACGCCTGGCCGAGAGGACAGCCCTGGGTTTCCAGGAAAACCTCAAGACAGTCGCGGTGCTGCTAGACGTAGAGAAAGCCTTTGCCACAACCTGGCACCAAGGCCTACTGTACAAACTCAGGGAGGCCAACCTACCTCCTCCCTATCTTGCCCTGATTAGTAGTTTCCTCAGAAACCGTACTTTCAGGGTGAGAGTGGAAGGAAGGACTTCATCCCTCAGACCAATAGCCGCGGGAGTCCCGGAGGGCAGTGTACTGTCCCCGATACTCTTTGCGGCCTACATGTCTGACCTACCCCTGGAACCACAGACTGTTACGTGTCAATATGCTGACGACGTCCTCATTTTGGCACGTAACAAAAACTTACGATATTGTCATCCTCCGCTGCAGCGCCAACTCCGAGCCATTGGCCGTTGGAGTGAGATGTGGAGAATGGCCATTAGCCCCGAGAAGAGCTCTGCACTTCTCCTGGCTAAGGTCCGAGCTAGGCGACCAGACTGGTCGCTGAGGTTGAGGCAGAGGCAAATCCCTTGGGTTCCCACTGCCAAATACCTTGGCGTCCACCTGGATCGCGGACTCACCTACGCACCTCATATCCGGGTCAAAGCCGGACAAGGGCATGCAGCGCTGACTCAGCTATACTCCATTTTTAGGTCCACCATGCCTACCCACCTCAAACTACGCCTGTATCGGGCGATCATACCGCCCCTGATTCTGTACGGCTGCGAAGTCTGGGGATCAGCGGCTCCAACCAATATTCGCAGACTCCAGTACGTTCAGAACAGGGCTTTGCGCATGATCTACGATACCGGGCGGAGATTTCCGTCCCACATCCTACACACATACTCTGGGGTCCCGTATATCGTGGACGTAGTGCGGGAGAGATCCCGCACCATCTACGATAAGCTGGACTCCCACCCCAACATACTGGTGAATACCCTAGGTCGTTACGACCATAGGGTTCCTCGCCGGAGACCGAGCTATCGGCTACCCAAAGATGCCTTTGGTACCTAGCATTGAACAGGGCCACATTCCCCTGACTCCAACTTCCTAAGCCCAGTAATGGGCTAGGGAAAAACCTTATACAGCAGCACGGATCCTTTCCCTTTAGCCTGTTTAGCGGACTGTGCTCTGAAACCTCCCAGCAGGCGGAAGAGCGCAGCCAGCATTGGCGCATCCCCCTTTCACGGGGCGACGGCGCTCAACAAGGCTAGACATATCCATCGCCCAAAACAATCGCCTGTGACATCAAAAATTCTTCTAAACTGCCCAGATAAAGACGCTAGAAGCGGCTAGGTGCTGGGCAGCATACACTCCGTCCAGGAAAACCTGGACGACTCGACTCTTCTGCTGGTCTGCTGCTGGTAATGTTCGTTTTCTATTCTTCTTCAAGCGATCCTTCAGCTTTTAGTGTAAGCCAAATATGGTACTTTTGGAAACTGATGCATTTAGTTTAAGTACTTTCATAAATTATTGTTGTCATTAAGTGAGATCAACGGCTATTCAGTTCTTATACTCACAATCCTCATGTTCTAATATATGTACCTATCAACAAAGTAATACAGAGCAGATTTGATTTGAAAAACCTGAACTTTTAACAGCATAACCAGAAAGCGAAGAGTCAGTTAAATACCAAACTTGGTATGTAAGCCCATTGTCGTGCAAGAATGCAACATGAATACTTTCAAGAGTACCAAACCACTGCTTATAAATCTTTAATTGAAACAGTTTTGGAAAATGTTTAGTTTCTGAAAAACGTCTCTGTTGTAATGAAGATATACTATTTCAACATATTTTATAACACAGCAAAAGCGTGTCCTCAGAGTTTAGGAGTTGGCCCATTAGTCCACTTTATTATGGATGAAATTTGTACTTATATATAGTAAACCGTTAAAGATGGATAAAGCCTTGGTAAACATAGGGCATACACCTCGTTAAAACGCACAATTGATATAAAATGTATCATCTGATTTGTGGAATTAACCATTTCCGAGCTATTCCTAGTGGTTCAAAGTTTCCTAAATTTATATTTCCCTTAAACAGGAATTCCGTGATAAAGACGCAAAGTTCATCTATTTGCCATTAATTGTAACGGACAATCAGGCTGTATTCGACACATATACAGCACTTCGATACGTCAGTACAATGTGTCTGTATGACCCTTTCTGCTGTAACATTTCTTCTGTCCTACAAGCACGTTAACCTCTAACACGGATCTCCTCACCGAGTCTAAACACAACTCCAATATTAACACGTAAACCGCTTCGCTGCTGGGTATACAACTCGGCGAATCCTTCGTACAGAGCCGCACTTACTGACTCTTGAAATGCTCCCTGCAGCGTTTCGAGTCCGCCGACTCTTCATCACGGAGCCCAGAACCTAACACACCTTTATTCATTGCTCACTGACCGTCAAATTCGGGAAGTGATCACGGGCAGCAACTCCTCCCCCACGGAGCCAGACTCAGCTCGCACCATTAAATTACATTGCTCTTACTACTACTACTACTACTACTACTACTACTACTACTACTACTACTACTACTACTACTACTACTACTACTACTACTACTACTACTACTACTACTACTACTACTACTGCTACTACTACTGCTACTACTACTACTACTACTACTACTACTACTACTACTACTATTACTTTTATTACTACTACTACATCGCAAAACGAGGAGGCTTACCGGAAAATAGTCATAACACATAGATGTTTACGTAGGGTTGTCGCACATACACGGAAAGTCCAGTGTATGTACACTCTTCAAATGCAATCGTCTTCAAGTCCATCTTAGACCTAAAATGTTATAAAAATAAATTAGATGCTAATTAAAAATTTTCTGCCATGTACTGGTAGAACAAACGCAGACATACTGAGCGCTACCTCAGTGCCATCTGTCCAGTTTGTGTGTACTAAACCCTCGTGGACAGGCAACAACCCAACATTGAGCTCGGATGGTAACCAGACACACAACAAGTCACGTGGCATCTCCCATAACAGAATCTCTTACGTCACCTTTGTTACAAATAACCTTACCTCACTGACATGTATCCATCCGCTTAACATTGCCTTCCCTTTTCCCCTAATTGGCTAATCCTTTCGGCGCCGCATGTAGGCTAGCTTAGAGTTGAGTTTTTCATTTTAAAAAAGTATCCATATTCTTGTCACATCCTTCGAAGATATAAATTTAAATCCCGGCAGGTGTGTAACACAGCTTTAACTTCAACTCTTCAGAGATATTTATACACATAAGGTACTCGTGCGCCCTTGCAAACAAACACAAGTTGACACCTAACTTCGTTTACAAATTCATATTTCTGGATTCAGCCTGTTTGGAAACATACATTTTTGGTGAAACCTCAGTTCTTGGGTGGAATGTGGTAGTACCCTATTTAAAATAAATACAAAGTGAAGAAAGAAAGAAATGAAGGAGGGAGTGAGGGAGGGAGGGAGAGAGGGAAAGAGGGAGGGAGGCAGGGAGGAAGGAGGACAGTTTGGCCTTTGAAGATGAACACGACAGGATGTTTCAAAACGTTAGTTTTGTCTAACACGACAAATCTGGATAGCCAAGATGTTAAACATTTACTAGTGTTTCCTGCCAAGCAGCTTGTCCTTTGAAGACGACCACGACAGGTTGGTCGAAACGTTTCTTTTTTCTTTTTGCCTTATGCGCGGTAAATTTCAATTGGATGCCATACCGTTACTGTATAAGTTGCTGAGAACTGTGAGCCCCGAGATGATGTTTGTTGTATCTCTTAGTGAATCACTTCATTCAAGTTTTGTAGTAAATTGAATCATCATATATAATAATGACTATAGCCAGATGTTTTAAAATGTATTAATTATAATTCCGCAGTACTTGTACATAACATTTAATCTGTCGACGCGCTATCAAAACGAAATTTAGGGGTCATACCAGTGCGATCGGAGCAACAAAGTTTTGGTTATGATTCAGAAACTCCTGTACTTCAAATTTCTCCTTGCACGTTTTAGGAAAAGGGCATGTATACAAATTTCCGCCTCGATTAACACTAGGCAAATAGCTGAGAGTTGTAGGCGCTTGGTAGACATTTATTGAAAATTGTTCTATAGAAACCTTAGTGCAACAATCGTATCATCCAATAGTATAGCATCGAGATGGTTCGTTTTGGGGAGAAAATATCGTGGCAACCATCCATTTATGAGCCCTACACTCATAAGAATGCTACGTTACATATATTATAAATAATAATCAATGCACTAACTACATTAACTGAGTTTCTATAAACGAGTTGCTCTCTAACATAAGCTAACTGGAAATGAATTTAGGAACTCTTGCCGCAAACATCACATTAGATACATACTTTGGCTCATCGGTCAGATCTGCCTATACTCTTGATTTTATAATCTCTATCCTTAAGTCACATGGGACAATGTATCAAATCATGATATGATATGCAAATGAACACAACGTCCACAGTGTTTAGTCTCACATATTTATTTTATCTTTCAAAATAATGGAAACCGCAGTATACTGCCCTGTCCTACAACTCAACTTGACGGAAACCCGAACTAGGATTATCTTGAATGTAATGCAGCCACGCATCCAGCTACGCCAAGGAGGTAGGCAGAGCTAGAGATATTTAAAATTATTATCGCATTCAAGTGCCAGAGAGGTAGGAATCTCTGATCATATGTTGAAATTAAATAATTTAACTTCTATACTGTTTCCTTTAAAGAAATAATGGAACTATTGCTGCACATTCCAAAATTTACTATCCAGATTACACCATTAATATATTTTTGAAGTCACCTGAAGAGTAAATAATACAGCTTGGGGAAACACCCACATATGTATGTGAGATAGAAAATTATTCTCTCTCCCTCCCCTCCCTCCCTTGCTGAGTGTGTGTGTGTGTGTGTGTGTGTGTGTGTGTGTGTGTGTGTGTGTGTGTGTGTGTGTGTGTGTGTGTGTACAATAAACTGAAAACTGGAAAATAAATATCTTATGTATTCCACTCAGCTAATTGACGCCAATCTCGTAAAAAAACTCTTAAAGAGGCTTATACCTCCATCTTCTTTAGTTAATAAACATAAACGTCACTTTAATGCTAATTCTGTGTTCATACATATAAAGGTAAAATGGAAGAAGAGTAGACATTAAGGGATCACCAAACCAATTTAAATTTGGTGCCTCTGTGATGACTTTGTAACTGACAGGAGTAATAGGTGTTCTTGTATATACTTGCAACTCTAATACTTCATGATACAAAAATTTAGCAAAGAACTATTCACACTTTCCTGACGATATGTATATCAAAATCAGAAAGTTTAATTAATGAGATACCCTAGTTTCAACGTGTGGCCAGCAGAATGCGTTAGCTGCGTCTACGTTGGCTCTACCGACTAGATGGCGGCCTGTTCGCTGGTATTATCCTGTGGTAAGGTTTACAACGTTTTTCGAACAGGAAGAACTGTTTGAGTGTGATATTTACATAAAAGCGGAGAAATATCATATAATAGAAACTCAGGTAATTTTATAGTCATTCGGAATTAGAACACGGCATATTTCGATTAGAAGACACAGCCTTAGTGTACAAATGGCTGCGTATGGTACTATACAAAGACGACTTCTGCAAGATTGTTTATTGACCTATGGTACTTCCTCGCAGTTCTTTTGGGTTTGTTGGGACCTGTTAGTTATACTTAAGTAGGAAACTCGATAATCATTTCCATCGTTCAATGTCAGTATGATTGTTTCCCTCAATCACATTTTTAAGTGTAAAAAGAGTGTTTTAAAATACTTCTTACGATATCAAATATTAAGGTTTGTAACATGTACTAAAGTAAATTACAATTCTTCCATTTATACTGCGTTATTCACTACGTAGGTTTTTCTAAATTTATTTCCAAATTTTAATAGGCAACTACGCGACTGTGCATGAGAGACTTCAAATTCCAATTCTTTTATACTTTGTTAGAATCATTTACTTTCAGTTAAATCGCAAATATTAGCAATTCAAATAATCTTGTACCCCAGAAAATGCTTTTGAGCGTATGTCCTCGCTAATAGAATTTTTAAAGGATTTGGAATTGCATTTTCCCCTTTCAGATTATTAGGAAGAGCGTTAAAATGTTGGTCTCATAATACACCCCTTTGTCTGCTAACAAAGTTTTCGCTAGTATGATGGATGCTAAACCTTTGTCTACTGTTCATTTTACGAATTCCCATAATTTTTATAACTGAAGCCTGAATGAGTACAAAGGACTTTCAGATTAAGGATATATACATACAAGGAATAATTAATATCTTCATTCTTATCAGAGATACTTGCTAGAGCCTGCAGTGTGAGGTGAAACTTATACCCTTAACCTCCTTTGGCATAAGAAATATTCATTAATTCCTGAGCAGAATGACTCAGGCGATCTATCTATGGTCCCCGTTCGGGAGTAACGGGTTCACTTCCCTTTGTCACGCTAGCTGAACTTTAGAATTTCTCGGGAGATTTCCCAGGTCATGAGGCGGATGCCGGGTGGGTTAAACATATCCCCTAAATTTCCTGGCTCTCCAATTCTGAAGAGTGTTATTTCAAGTCATCTCTCAGCTGGTGGTCGGTGGTTGTCTTGGTGGTGCATGGCAGGATGGTATGCCTTGAGAAACTTCCGCCTTTGGTAGGACTTTTACCGGTCTCCGAACTCAATCTTGCGAAGGGGGTGTGTATCCGAGTGACAGAAGGCTGAGATATGCTTTTTCATGGCCTGCCGGCGAGTCTCCATGCCGTAGAATGCACCAAAATGCGTCCTTAAACTGTCCCGCTATTTTGGTAAGGCTACCCTTTTCTCCTTTCACCTCATCCTTGCTCCCGGAGATGTCCCCGATTGGGGGTATAGGTACAAGAGACCGCATTTGTGTCTTCGTGTCCATTCCGCTCTTCCAAGTAGTCCAGTCCAGTCAAGTCCTACTGAGTTGTCCCATAATAATATATCACATTCCAAACTGGAGTTACAATATAAAAAGTATAATAATATAAGTGTATCTATAAAACTTTAGTTCACTAGTGCTCGGATATAACGACGGACAGAGCTGACATTTTGTAAGATATAGTTTATGTGAGCGTGCCAATCTTTTTATCCTTCTAATTGAAAGGACAGAAATATGATACATTCAATTTCTTTTAATAGCACATTATTAATCCCAATTTCTCTCGGTGAGTGTGAAGTACGATGAGTTGTAAATGTAACAATCTTTGTTTAGTCTAAGTTCACAGATAATTTATTAGCGTTAACTAAAACCAAGATGACACAAAATTCTAAACATAATTGAGTTTAATAACACACTTATTTCAATTTTTACTGGTTACCTGGACACTAGTTCCATCAGCAGATAAAGTTGTACATGCAAGATGCTTTATATAAAGTGAGATGTCGTGCATATAGATCAGAAGTAGTAAATGCTCTGACACTGAACTTTGCAGTACTCCATCTACTATTGTTTTACAATTTGATGTTTCCTTTTTATAACTGATATCAGTGGTTTCTTCAACAATCTCTTTTTTTATTTAGATACCATACAAACCAGGTAATTAATTTAACCGCGATGTCATTAATTTAACGATTAATGCGGATCTTTATTCTCAACAACTGGAACGAGTTCATGAACTTTTGAGACGGAAATACGCAGTTTTAATGCAACAGGATAACGCAACACCTCACAATACAAGAACAACAATGGAAAAATTCAGGAGTTGGGCAGGAAGCGAACTGCTACTACACCCAGCATACAGCTCTTATCTCACTCCATCAGATTATTATCTCTTCCGATAGATGACCAGTTCTCACACGTGGAAAAGCCTTTCATATTGAGGCAGTGCAAGTGGGGGTCAGCGAAATCTTCGCATGAACAACGAGAGACTAGTACCATCGTTTGAAGGTAAACCTCGCTGAATGATGGTTCAGGACCATAGAATCTAATAATCTGTACTTTGAAAATTAGTTACTTCTCAGAACACACTTTAAATAACTGTTTTTCTTAAAACAAATTACTTAGGAGTCAGTATCTATAATAGGTAGAGGAGGTTTTCCTCTCTACCCATATCTTCTACTTAGTAATTTTTGTGTGTTTTGATGTCCATGCAATAAACATGTCTTTTTTATTTAAGAAAATGGTCCGTGTAAATTTCTAGGTTTCTGCTTGTGTCCTTTCATGTCCAAGTGTGTGTGTGTGTGTGTGTGTGTGTGTGTGTGTGTGTGTGTGTTTGTGTTTGTGTGTGTGTGTCTGTGTGTGTGTGTGTATTATGCTCTGGTCATGAAAAGATATCAGAATGTCAAAGGATCACAGAACGCCAAGTTTTAAAGGATTTAATATGCAGATTTTTCTTTTCATTTTGTTAATGACGCACAACGTAATAAAATACATACGACCTAGCAAAGACACTGATTGGGAATGAAACACAAGAGCTGTTTTATCCTCGTTATCTTATCTGCCTGATCTTGGTGAGATTTCAAGAATGTTCTAGTGGCAGGGAAATGGGAAACTTTCAGAACTTGCGTCATTTCTACTGGAATGTTTAACTCTGTATTACAGGGTGCCGATCTCCCTGTATACTTGGGTCATAGTCGCTGCTGAAATATGACAATATGACATATTACAGTTAATACGTCATAGATATAGCGTGTGTTACGACCTATAGCGGCTTATAAAAACTAATCTGTAGGGAAATATGTTTACATAATCATCACAATAATTATATTGCCCACAAATAGTGTTCAACAGTGCTCTAGTGTTCAATATCCAAGTATATGTGCTAGAACGCTGTATATGTGTATGGGATATTTAACACAAGGATTTGTGGCTATTAGCATATTAACTAAACGCAAATAATTGAGTCAAGGAATAAAAGATGTCGAATAAAAGTTTCTCTTGCTTCGTCACGTATATACGTATTAATGAATGGAAATAATTTTAGACAAAAAAGCGTTGTGAATAAAGTAACGTGGATGGAAGAATGTTTATTTATTTTCTATCGTATTTGCTTAAATTAAATAGCGGAATGCTCGCAAGTTATCCAAAGATTTACCTAAACAGGCAATATAAGTTTTGAAGCAACCCAAACAATAAAAATGCATTTTCTGAAAAAATCCGCATGTATTTGTGAATTACAAAGTACTTGTCTGTTTGTGGAGGGGTGAGAGATGCGCGGTCATGCGCGCGCGCCTGAAGAACATAATAAAACCGAGAAAAAGACAACTTAAGTATTTTACTCACATAACGTTTACTAATTGTGTAAAAAATACTTTTAAAAAGTCTTATCCCTTGTATTCATGTAATAGACATAAACGTTATTCTATTGCTAATGTTGTGTACGTACCTAAAAGGGCAATGTGAGAGTTTAGTGTGCATTAGGGGATCATTAAACATATTTAAATCTGGTTGCCCTGTGTTGACTTTTAAATTAATAACCTCAGTAAAAGGAGTTCTTGTATATGCGTCCTCCTGTAGTACTTCATGTTAAAACAGTATACTAATGAACCACTTGCATTGGCATAAATGAGTGTACTTAGGAAAATCTAAAGCAGGCAGTTGTTTTGGTTTGCATTAGTGGGAATTGTGCTTCTACACACGTCCAGCAGATGGCACTATATCGGTTTTCACATCATTAAGTCACAATGGGCTCTTACACACCATGCTTTTCTTATGGAAGAATCAAGTGCTCCGTAGCTAACTGTATTTTCAGAAGTGACTAAGATAAAATAGGAACGCGTATTTCAGTATGAAGTGTGTGGAAGAATACGATGTTATTCACCAAAGATATTTTGTATACTTAAAATACTTTTAAATTAATATAACTTGATGTTTTGTTTTGTAAAGATTTTACACATAGCGCTGAACGCTAATATATTGTGCTAAAATGAAAATGTTGCAACGAATGAGATTAGGACTGTTCGCTAGTTTTTTTAGGGCACATTGGTATTTAGATTTCACACGTCTAAATATATTTCGTTAAAAGCTAAATATTAAAATAAAGTGAATGAGTTTTTCAATCATGCAATGGAGAAATTGGACGCTGGCTATTTCTCATTCTACAAATCCAAGCTTATAACGAGGAAATAATGAAATAATGTTTACCTAAACAAAGAGCATCTCAAGATTAAAGTACCCAAGAACCTTCAGTTTAAAGCATATGTTTTCAGCTTGCAATGTACACAGCGTTAACAAAGCTGGTGTTTGTGTCTTGGAGATAGTAGAATCCTGATGTATTTTAACAGTTTAAGGGGCCATTAGGGGTCGTAATTTCTGGTTAAACTACTGCTTATACGATGAAGGTACAGACGACGATATGTGGAATACAAATCAGCTACAGGATGATATCAAACCTATAATCATTAGTTTAACAAACGGTTAATCCAGAAGTGACTTCATTTCTTGTGAGGACAATGTATAGGCCAAACAGAAGTCCTCATTGTATGGTGTAACCATGCCCGATTAAGGTAGCATTAATTATTAAATGTATTATACTTAGGTTAAATATATAAGGTGCTGACAGTTACTTTTACAATATTATTAACGGTATTAGTCATAGTATTGGTAATTGTAATGTGTATAGTGTTTAACGCCAGATTTTACTACATACGGCACCGCAGTCGGAGACACTGATGAAACATGGGACGAAGATGCAGAACCGAAGAAAAGGGATGGCTGGGGAAACGGACAGCCCGGAGAAAACCCACACGACCGTTAATCTTACTTTGCTGTCGTCCACCCTGGTGAGAATCGAGCAGTCTAACCACTGATACCGGAATTAAAGGATTCCAATAAGTAAAGAATCATGATGGATTTAAAAGAAATGTTCGTTCTTTGTTACAACATGTGCAAGGGCAGTTGAGTCGAATAGCAGTTTGGGCGGATAGCTGCTATAACAAAAGAAAGTTAAGAAACCGTGTCCTTAGCAGATTTCTAAAGGATAGCACTTGACTTGTTGAATGAGGTATTCTTCGGTTCCTAATAATGACAGACAAAATTGTTACAAAGGGAATCTTTGGTTGAATGAAGTGGGCTTTCAGAAAGTGAAAGTGCCATGTACACCAAAACGCGCAGCGTGGAAAACAGTCTTCGGCGTGAGGCCGATTAGAGCACTTCGTGGCTGGAAAGCCATTGAAACAGTCCGAGGCGTGAGGGCGATTAGGGCAGTCCTCTTGTTCTTTCTTGGGCCAGGTATACCAGAAATGAGAGAAGATATTTGTCGGTTCTTATATACGTGAGGAAAGAATAAAGTTTATCGAGTAAAAAGCATTCCGCCTTCAGTAACTCTAAACAGGGATATTGGTAACCCTTGGTCGCCAACTTCAAGTTTGATGTTCAGATAAAAGAAGAGTTTAAATGTGAGATAATTTTGAAGCCAAACAGTTGATTGGAAGATTATAAAGGACTTCAGCTTTTTCTGCTGCTCGGATTACCTCCAGTGTTACCTCTGGTACACTAAAACGATGCACGTTGCACGGAAAAGCCTGAAACGGCCTCATAATCTCCTAGAAACCGAACAAGGGCGCATCGATGTGTACCAATATTAGATAATATATTTTTTATTGTATGTAAAAAAACTAGCATTTGAACCATTCCAGTTGTGGTCTTCAAATCTCTAGATGCTTTTCAAAACACACTACACAACATTTAACATTTTGACACTTTTGGTTTCTGAAACGTTGTTGAAAACATGTGCTTGTAAACCGTTGTAATGAATCTAACGAACTCTCGAAGTTTATAATACCTCAGTAATTCCTTTATGATAAGGATAGGAATTCGAATAATAAAGTGATATTACACTAGCTATCGGCCATATTTAAATCTGTTCCCGGATCATTTAATTCCAAAGCATGAAAATATATATTCCTAATATTTACGCACATTTCATGTTTAGTATAAATTTATACTACTTTTAAACAAAATATCTGTTTTTCTGGCAAAATCTGGAAGCTTACTTAAATATACACGAGAACAATGAAAAATATGTGTTCTTTATACTTTAAAACAGTGATTTATATGGTAGCGCTATCTGTTGCTCTAGTTGCGAGTTGTTCCGCCCTCGGTTGCTCTACAGGTTTGGCGGGCAGAACGAACTACAATGATTTACACCTCGAGTAAAGTTAAAGCATTAATATTCGGAATGGTGACCATTCCTACTTATGACATATTGCTAACAACGACATGTTTAACAAATACACAACACGCCACAAACATTTATAATTACTGTCATGTAAAGAACAATATCATTATTGGCATAAACCTTTATCTTACAGCGTTAGATAGTAAAACGACATTACCAATGGTTATGAAATTGCATTTTTGCTGACATGAATGAAAAAATTAAACATAATTACATTAAACAATTAATGTTCTGTCAACTTCCAAGCACTACACTATCTTAAATATCTTGGCTCTCCAGTTTTTGTCATGTTAGATAATACTAAAGTTTTAACCATCCTGTTGCGGCCATCTTTAAAGTGCCAGCTGCTTGGCAGAAGCCACCACACAACGTTTAATATCTTGTCTGTCCAGTTATTGTCATGTTAGGTAAAACTGTTTCGAACATCCTGCTGTGGTCGTCTTCAAGGGGCAAGCTGCTTGACAGAACTCAGTACAACGCGTTTAATATTATGGCTATCCAGTTTTTGTCATGTTATATAAAACTAAGGTTTGGAGCATCCTGTTGCTGTCATCATAAATGAGCAAACAGCTCGACAGTACTCACAAGACAACGTATAATACCTTGGCTACCCAGATTTTGTCATATTGGTAAGAAACTAAAGCTTCAGCCATCCTGTTGCGGCCACCTTAAAGGGGCAAGCAGCTTGACAGAACTCACTACGAAAAGTATATCTTGGCTACCCAGATTTTTTCATATTGGAAAGAACTAAAGCATCGACCATTCTGTTGCGGCCATCTTAAAGGGGCAAGCTGCTTGATAGAACACACTACTCAACGTTTAATATGTTGTATATCCAGCTTTGTCAAGTAAGATAAAACTAACGTTTCGACCAACCTGTCATGCTCGTCTTCACAGTCCAAGCTCACTGAACACTACTCATTTTGTTCCCTCTTTCTATCTCTCTTTCTCTGTTTCTCTTTTCTCCTTCCATCCTTCCTTCCTTCCCTAATTCCGTCCTTCCTTCCTTACCTCCTTCCTCATGATTACAAAAACAATGACAATAATAACAATAATAATAAAATAATAATAATCGTCGTCGTCGTCACCGCGACGGTGATGACGACGACGATGGTGATGTTGATGATACTAAAAGCTGACCAGAATGAGTAACATGCTGGCAGTTTGATCCCAAGTTTGCGAGATCAGCCCCAGTCTAGTTCGATGGTTTCCTCGCGAGGCTTAAAGTGAAGTGCGTGATATCAGCTTTACCGACATTTAAAGAACTCCTTCGTGAAACCTCCGACATGCCGATGACGCTAACGTGATTTTGTATATAAACTGTCAGTGTCAAACAAAATAATTATTTTATTTATTTCCTTGGTCGTTACGTCATTTGGTGTCAAGTCATTTGGTGATTTGGTGGCTATATTAATTGTAGTAGTATGTCCATGTAAGCCGTTCCTGAGAACTGTAATAAAGGAAACAATGTATTTATTTTCGGAAAAAGACACACTTAATTTTAAATACAACGCAGTTTAATATTACATTAAATATCGCTAATTTATGAAAGTAACAAGTATTTCGTTCCAGATATCCTACAAGTTTGAGTATTGGAAATGTATTTGAAAACAAGAAAGTAAGATTAAAATGGTTGACGAATGTATGTGCGAGAGAGGAAGAGAGAGAAAATGACGTCACAAGAAAATCTATAAATACCTAAGTTGATACTGGAGAGTTGTAAAAAACCACCAACGTTTCATGCAGCAAGGTTGTTTTTATATTCCTTTAAGGCTTAAAAACTATGCGCTGAACTCGCTGGTTAGGTATATGAAAACTGAACCGTCCTGGTGCCACTAACTAATGCAAACCCACCTCCCTCCCGTAGGTCAGTTTTCCAGGCATCGGAATACATTTTCTCGCGTCCCTAAAATAAATCAATACTGATCGCTGTGCCAACTCTTCTCCTTAGTAAACCTAACCCTAATTGCAGTGTAGTTTAAGGCATAGTTCGTTTGCAATTTTGCAGGTTTCCATACGAATATCTGCTCTATTAAATATATATAAAACAATTACGTAAGCATCACAACTCAATAATTGAAAATCAGAGCAGTTTTCAAAACCTTGTAACGAAAAACCCAGAAAAAAACCTGGAACACGTAAGCTGCAATATCGCCTGGTTTCATTGATATCACATGTCAGCTTTATCTACTATTTTAGTATCCTGGGAATGTCTAAAATGTAAACAACTAGACTGTAGAATTACAGGTAATAAGCTGCTATCGAGCTAATTATTATGTACATTATAATTGCTTTGTGCACTTGCTGTACTTTTGTTTCCGGTTCTTTCTCTGGCGCCATCTTAGATTCATATTCAGACAGTTGAAGATCAGCAGCAAAATGCGCAGAGCATGCGTTCGGCAATGTAGCACAATAAACCTAATAGCGCTGTCTAAACTTACAAAATGCATACCCTGGACGTTTTCTCGTGTCAAATAAAGATCCCGTACCAATACTACGCAAGTCCCGAATTCTATGTTCAAATGCTGCACTTCATAAATTCTAAACGATGCATATGGAAGAAGGAGGTTACTTACTCACATTTGTATATAATATACAATAATAATAGCAAAAATATTAATCACCAAAAGGTTGTTGGAGAAAATCTCTTTCGTAGGTTAAGTTTCAAATGTTGGTTAAACAATTAGTGCCTTTATCTTTCTTGTAACATCATGGAAGTGTGTAGTAACTTTTATCTTACATTTGGAGGAGGTGGAAAAATAAGCCTTTGTGGAAGAATGGATTGAGAAGGTAGTGTGACTGAAATATATTAACGTTTTGTTATAAATATACGTTAGTAATAAAACGATTTTGCTGCTATTGTAAGTTGCCTGCCAGGGAAGACCACGAATGGAACAACCCGTGTAATCGTGTTATTTAGATATAAACTATATTTAACTGATTTCCATGGTTAAGAACCGAGGTGTAGATGTACCATACACTGAGATAAAGTCTAAAAAGCTAATAATTGTTTATGGTAAAGGAAGCCTTGTAAGGTGAATATATATGTGGAGCTCTCCGTTTCCATTGGTATGATTTCATTGTTACTATTGTTTGAACGCTGTTATTATTATCATATTAAGTATATAATATCTAACAAATATCTCTAGTATTTTTAATGTGTTGCTAAATTTAGTTGGACAGTTTATTGCATATTGGTATGTTGACATGGTTAAGACCAAGTGGTCCGTGGTTCATACCCAGGCTATGAAACCGGTTCTACTTTTCCATGGTTACTGTCACAGTGTAGTTAATTACTTTACACCTTCCGCTTACATAAATTTGGCTTAAATGTTACTTAATTTTGTGTCCTGAAGCTGTAGTGTATCCTTAGATAATAACTAACGAACCGGTTATTGTTTATGACAAAGAGAGGTTACCAAAAGGTATTAACTGCTTTCTCTTCTTCTACCACATGGGTTTAATGTTATTAGAACCTACTTCATACATGTAGTGTATACGGCTATAATATTTACGGTTGCAGGTGAAATAATCTGTATGACGCCATCCCCGATAATTAGCTTGTTTTTCTATCAACTTCATTTTCTATCTTGGAAATGTATAAGCAACGTTCTGGTGATTCTCATTCATCTACACGTGAATGATGAGCGGCTTTCACCAAACTACGTTTGCATGGATTCAACTTCTCTAACTAATGGTAGCGGTAGTGTGTACTTTAAATTCAAGAGCTCCCTAGTTCGAATGTGGGTAAGGTTCCGCTATCTGGATAAGGTATTTTTCGGGGATTTCTCTTATCCTGAAAGATTAGTGTTAGGTAGCTCTAATCCCCATGGACCCTGGACACATTTGAGCATCATTTCACCCATTTCAGGTCAAGACTGACTGACCTACTTACTATTCATAGTAGAGAACCTTAAGTTATAAAAATGTACCAGGCATTTGAAAATGCAAGCCAGTGCTAAAGAATACTGTGGAAACTGATAATGGTACAAGAACTGGGTTTACATAGGCAACCTATGACACTATCGTTGAGGTTTCCAATGGAAATATGCCGCGTTCTAAGCCCGAGAGCCTATGAATCTAGCTGGGTTTCATTAATATCATATTTCTCACTTTTTAAATAAATGCTACATAAATGCCATTGTTTTTCACAAACCATAAAAAATTAAAATAGAATAACACAAGCTAAAGGTCTGCAATCTAAACGGAAGAGTGGATGTCGCCAAACTAGACGTAACTAATGCCATCTGCTGGGCACACGTAGAAGCACAGTGCCATTCCATTTCAGGTTCAAATTAATGGACGCTTCTGTTTTTGACGGACGTACGTTCACAAAATTAGGCGAATGTAAATAGTTTTTTGTAACAAATATATACAAGAACTCCTTTTACTGCTGTTATCACTTTTAAAGTCATCATAAATTCAACAAATTGAAATTCTTTTAATGGTCCCTTAATGCCTACTGAACTTCCTTATTGCCCTTGCATGTAGGTACACAACATTAGGAATAGAAAATGTTGCACGTGAAGGGCGACAATTATGTTAGTGAAACACGTACGATTTTTCCCGGTTTTCACGCACAAATACGCACACACTCACACAGACCTGTGCAGCGCGCGCGGGGAGAGAGGAATATAGAGACAGAACCATTTCACGTCGCATTACAAATATGATTCCTTTCCCAAAATCCATTTTATACTGTTCAAAACAATATATGTCCTGTAATGTTTCAGGCGTATAGCAATAGTTCCTATAGAACTGTGCCACACAGACCGATATGTCGATATCTAAATTTTCGTTGGAATGCAATATTTGCTCTACTTACACAAGTAGATAGTATACCACCAAAGCTAATCATACACTATGTAGCATATTCAGAACGTGGAGTGAGTCAGGGAGAGGATAAGGAATTCCGTGCTTGTCCCATATGCCTTAGTGTTATTATTTTATTAGTCTGTTGCTAGGAATGGCCGGGGCTACGCGAAATTACATATTTCAGCTCATCATCCATAACAAATACTTTATGACTCACTGTACAACAATTTTTTCAAAGTGTAGAGGTTAAATTAATTACCTGGTTTGTGTCCTATCTAAATGAGAGAAAAGAGAAAGTGGAATTAAACACTGATATCAGTTATCAGAAGGAAACATCAAATTGTAAAAAAGTAGTAGATGGAGTACTTCAAGGTTCAATGTCAGGGCATTTACTATTTATGATCGTTATCAACGACCTCTCACTTCGTATAAAGCATACAGTAGGTATAAACTATATCTGTTGACGGAACTAGTGTCCTGGAGATCAGCAAATATTCAAATATGTATGTAATTAATTACAATTATTTTTAGAATTGTGCCATATAGGTTTTAGATTAAAGGTAATAAAATATATGTGAAGTTAGACAAAACAAACGTTGTTACACTTACAGGTCATTGTGCATCACGCTCTGATAGAACCTGGGATTAATAATGTGTTATTTAAAGAAACTGACTGTTTCATATTTCTGTTCTTTTAAATAGAGATATCTACAGATTGGCAAGTTCACATAAACTATAACTTACACAAAATCAGCTCTGTCCGTTGTCCTATTCGAGCACTGGCGAATGAAAGTTTTATAGATACACTTATATTAGAATACAGCTGATATTATAACTCTAGTTTGGAATTTGATATACTATTATGGGACAACTCAGAAGATCCTGACTGGACTGGTCTAATCTAAGGAGAGGAAATGGCTCGGAGACCCACGTGCTCTCTTGTACCTATACCCACAATTGGGAGCATCACCGCGAGGAAGAATGAGGTGAGAGGAGCCAGAGATAGCAGTGCCAAGGAGAGAGGACAGTTTAGAGGGCACATTCTAGTACATTCTACTACGTAGAAACTCCCAGGCGCGCCAGGACAAAGCATATCCGACCCTTCTGTAATTCGTATACAGCCCCAGCGCCTGACTGAGTTCGGAGACCGGTAAACTCCCTCTGAAAGGATGAAGTTTCTTAGAACATATCATCCTACTATGTGCCACCAAGACAACCGCCGACCACCAGAAGAGAGACGACGTGGAATGATAATGGTGAGAAATGGAGGGACAGGAAATTTAGGCGATATGTTTAACCCACCAGGCATTCACCTGGTGACCTGGGAAATCTCTCAATAGAACCCAAGGTAAAGGTAGGCTGGCAAAGGGAAGGGGGCCGGTGCCTCCCTAATGGGGACCAGAGACTAAAACGCACTGAGTCTTTCTGCTCAGGAAGTAAATTAATATTTCTTATGGAAATGAAAGTTAATGGTACAATTTTCACTGCACACTGCAGGCACTAGCAACTATATTTAAAAAGACTTAACATATTAACCAGTGTATGGCAGACAATTTGACATACGTGAAGTTATAGTACATGGACGTGATTAGTCCTTGAACACCGTTCAAATTTTAGACCATTGTTGCTGCACCGTAAAAATCTGTAAAATCAGTTCCTCATTACATCGGAAATGTGGTGAGTGTAGGATAAGTTTTGCAAGAGCTTGGGCATGCCAGGCACTATTTATAGCGCAGAACCCCAAGAATCTATCTTTGATCTCTCCAGTATACCTATTACGCTGAACTATTAAAAATTGTGCTTTATTTGCCAAGTCCTCATCCACAATTTCCACAAAAATTATCCACTATTCGTTATTTTATAGCTAATAAGATTGCTGAAACAACTACCTGAATTGGATCGTTTTGAATAGAAGTGGCAAATAATAATAATGATGGTGATGATTATAGTAGTAGTAATAGTAAGAAGAAGGAGAGGAAGAGGGTGGAAAAGGAGGAGGAGAAGGCGAGGAAGAATAAGAAAGAGGAGAAAGAGGAGAAGGAGAATAAGGAGAAGAAGGCGGAGAAGGAGAATAAGGTGGAGAAGGAGAATTAGGATAAGGAAGAAGGGGATGGGAAAGAGGAGAAGGAGAAGAAGGAGGAGAAGGAGAAGAAGGAGGAGAAGGAGGGGAAGGAGGAGAAGGAGGAGGAATAGAGTCCTTATGGTTGTCATGGTCGTTTGTGTCTTTGTGTCTTATCATGATCATGATCATCATCAATAGTAATCCACGGCGTAACAGCTCACAAGCAAGCCAGAGTAAATGCTGAAACGAGACACGGTCGAAGGAGCTTAGAGTTGACAGTCACTCACCTTTCAGGATAAGGGAAAGCCCTGGAAGAAACCTAATCCAGATTGCTCAACCTGACTGAGACTTCAACTCGGGACCACTTGGATGCAAAGCAGACATGCTAACACTACACTACAATGGAGGAATTTTCTGTTTCATGTCCTCAGAAAGTTAAATGCTGCTTTCCTAGAAAACCGCTTGCATTAATGTACCTTAAGGACTTTTCTCTATCATTTTACCTGTTAATTGTGTAGAGGTGTTTTATTTTTTATCTGGTCGTCAAGAATGGCTACTGTACTAAATTTTACAGTCATATTTGTAAAAATCGTGATCTCACATTCGATGAATGCTGCTGATACGTGGTATTATGATACATGGAATGTTATTGAGGGATGGAAATCCTTCTTTCCTAAGTTTAGGGTACCTCGCACATTTGTTAGTTTTAAGCACTAAGGAAAGAGATACAAAAGGATGCAGCGAAATCGGTAACGGTGAGACTGCAGTCATAGTCTTCCCATCAGCATTCTTGACCCTAGCGACCTTAGTCATTGATGTCCGTTGCTGATGGAGCTATACATCTGCACTCCGGATTTATTTATAAAAGTGCACTAAACATGTTTTATTTTATTTATTGTTTATTTTGGTCTATAATTTTGTTTAACTTTGATTTTTTTGCAGAGGCTTAAGTTGGATACATGAAAACGTCAGAGTGGGCAATGAATAGATTTATACAAGGCATTCATTAACAGATACAGCACCTTAAAAGCTCTAAAGTTCAGTGATATTGATCCTAAACATCAAAGGAAAATTTGGAGTGAGGCAGTTTGGACCAGCTGAGGTTTGAAAGTTCAGAGTTGTATGTCCACAGTGTGATAGGCAATACCTATAGGCATCTACCTATGTACTACATAAAGAATGGGAAATTAATTTAATTTAAGTTAATTAAAGTTAATAAAAGATTTAAAGTATTGAAAACATTAGCATGAACAAGCTGGGACAGTGCATCATCGTCATCATCATCATCATCATCATCATCATCATCATCATCATCGTCATCATCATCATCATACTCTTCTTCTTCTTCTTCTTCCTCCTTCATGCTTTGGTATTACTGCCTGTAGCAGTGTACATAATTTAGTTTATTGGTTCCTCCGATTTGATGCTGAATCTATTCTCCCCTTTCGTTCTGGTCTATACTTCAAAAAATAGCGTAGTAATTTTTCTTTCTCCACTTTTTGTACATGGGCTACCCATTTACTTCTATATTCTTGTACTATGACATTCAGGTCGAATATCTCTAGCTGCTCACGTATATCTTAATTTCGTTGTGGTCGATTTTTCTATATCCCGCATAGCTTCTTAGGAATTTCAGTTTATTTGCCTGAAGTTTTCTTTTAATTTTTTCAGTTTTCCCCCATACTTCGCTGCCGTGTAGTATTTTAGGTATGACATTCAGTTTCGCTTTTATCTCCTCGGAAGTTTTCTCATCTAAATGTAAAAAGCGAATCACTGAGCGGTACTGCGCTTCTTACATATTAGCAAAAACACGATGAACAACTATTGAAACCTCTGTAAACACCAAAATAAGGTACGACTGGACACCGAATTTCTTTTGACAACGTGTAAGAACTGACAGTGCATGACGATAACACAGATGTCACATGGCAACATTACATATTTTGAATCGCGGATACTTAGTGAACCAACCAAACTCGAACTTTAATAATATCTATATTTTGTCGCATGTAGTGGAAGACGGATGCACTAGATCAATTTCGCGGCAGTTTACTTACTTTTCACTGGCACTTCATTTGGATCATATGTTATGGCCCTCGCATCTCAGATGAGGTCCGCATCTACCATACGAATAATGTACTTTCCTGCACCAAAATCAAAAATACGTTTGCATTATACATTAATTACACTTTTCTCATATAGAAGGTTGTAAGGCAAGTTTCCCAAGCGGCAGAGAAAGTCATGTGAGCAGGCATGACCAATAGTTTTAATTTAAGGATCATTGGTAAGTGAAGTTAATTAAGGAAAATTAATAGCATACGATTTAAACTACTTTAGAGAACTTATAATTAACATGGCAGACACCTGCTCCAGCCCGTGGCAGACAATTCATTGTTTTAAACGTATCAGTTCCGTATTATATCTTCTTTAGAAAAATAAATAAAGTAGCTTGATATTTTATTTCGTCTTCGAATAAGCTGATAGCATGCACCAGAAGGCCTTAGAATATTTTGTACACTCCTTCCCATTCTCATTCTTTCACACTTCTGCACACTCCTTCACACTTGTCATTTGGAGGGACAAGGAATAATTCATAAGTTTTGATTTATATAACAGTGCCTCAGTGTACTTAGAGCATAGTAGAGTTATTCAGAAAATATATCAAAGACCAACAACAAAAGCAAAACAAGAGACTGTCAATAAAAATATGCAAGATAAAGCTTGAATATGTTTTCCTTATACGACTCTGTGTACATTTCAGTTCTAAAACACAATGTTTCTTTTCCGCCTATATGAAATATTTTGTGCAACGTACCTCTCACTTTGTTACAGTTAAGATTCGCAAATACTTTGCAACGAAATAAAACATTACTGTTCTAATTTGTTGCAAAAGGTGCTTAATAACTTAGTTACATTGTTGTACACATAACAATGTCAACATGAGCGCTATCTGCAAAGGTCTACGTGTACTCTGTGATTCACGACACTGCCTGCTGCTGTGATCGTAGTCAGTCAGGAAACAAGCGGGATTTTTAAACTGCAAGTTTGGACCGGTTTTTTCGTTGGGCTGTACTTTAGCGTTAAAATAATACTTCTTGTAGAATTGCGTTGTACTCAAAAATTCAATGTCGAGATTCCTTTTGAAATGGAACACCCAAATATTCAGAAAATCCTCACATCATAACCCAATACACGAAAGTAGGTTAATACCAAAGTTTTATATAGGTTTCGCTTCTTAAAGGACAACAAGCAAGACCTTCAAGAAAGTATCCCAGTAACATATTGGATCCCAATACCCCTTAAATAGATACTTTTAAGTATATCTCGATTTTTTCGAAAATGGGATGTTATCATTTTAATTAAATTATTATATTATTAAAAAAATTTCATGACAAATGAAATACATATGTTTATCTGCTGGGAATTTCCTCAAAAATTCCTTTTCACTCTGGATAACTTTAAATAACTGTAAACTGTAAGAGATAAACAAATTTTTACTTACATAGAATGTATATATTGTTGTAAAATACAATTTATGTCTGATACATTTTTTTAAGGCCAGCCGTTTCAGATTTACTTTTGATTATATTCCAAAATTCAACAATAGTTACATTTTCTAAAGGTCAACGTCCTTCTTCCGTACCTGGGTGTGACAGGTATTTCTTTAAGGTTCAAAAATTCAATACAGAACCTTCAGTGGCAACACCTATACGTTTGGATGTCCCCTGAATGAAAGCTTGTTTTCAAATAAGTCCCGTCCTGATATGAAATGGAAAGGGGCAACTTGGATCTTAGAACACTAAGACAAGCTAATAAAAAACAGCAGAAAATAATTTACAATGACAATATAGTTTCAAAGACGCCATCTAAACAACCAGTTAAAAACATAAGACTATCACTTAAAGTCTACTGTGATCCCTTGTAACTTCAATAAGATGTTTATCTTGAAGTAGGGAGAGAAATAAATAGTTGTACAAGAGTAGAGAAAGTAATGTGAGTGTACCACATCATTACTATCCCTGCTAGTACAGCTGGTAATGAAATAAAAAATTTATTATACAAACTAAACAATAAATATAATTTTATACTCAAATATTCACACAATAGCTACATCTCCTACTTGAGTTAATATTTGGACATTATAAGACTTTACACTAGGATAGTAATACTAACCAAGAAATATGAACGAATATATGAAATAAAAATATAAATTACTAATTAAATAAAGACTAATAATTCAAAATATTAGTGATAAGACAAATATTAATACCGAAAATTAAAACAATTTACAGTAACCTTTCTTAATATATAACACAAAGAAAAAAATATATCTTAACCTAAAATTAAACATTATACTTCAATTTTGAACTAAAGCAAAGTTAAAACAAAGTTTACAAATTTAAATGTAATCATTGTAATATTATTAAGAAAGAATCCCGAACATAACCTACAAATAAATAGTTAAAGTGTTACTTGAGGTAATCTCTGACTTCCTACCGCCCAATAGACCAATAAAATATATTAAAATGTGTTGTACTGATTATTAAATACTCAGTAATAATTCATAACAGCCTCTCCAAAATGGAGGAAGTTATAAATTTACAGATATTTTAAATGAAAATTATCAAATTCTTAATTAAATTATTAAAACAATGAATCATTATTTATAAAATTGGACATAATGTCAGATAACGTAATTGAAATGAATTCCTGTAACGAATTGTTTGCCATAAAAGGCGATTCTTAGTGACAACGGTATGTTCTTGTTACATTGCGCGATCTTTTAGACAACATTCTGGGCTAGACCAACAAATAGCTGCCTTACCCGCTGTTCATCACGACTTTTTATAGAAGGAGTGAACGCCCACGAGGTGATAATATCCGTAGTAAATTCCGAAATAAATCTATCTCAGGTAACCTAACTAAACACGGAAACATCAAAAAGTATTTGAGTTCTATATTTTGTAACGCTAATAACGATGGCAGCGCTCTAGGCTCTGTGGAGCCTGCACTAATTTAAGCATCATTCCATTCATCGTCCAATGTGATGGTTTGATAGCTTTATTATTTATTTATTTATTTTTTATTCATTCATTTATTCATTAATTAATTCATTAAGTCATACATTTATTCATTCATTTATATGTTTAGTTTGGAGTTTGTCCCACCGGAGGATAAATGAAACGTGAAATTCATCATATCAGTAATACTGACATTTAAAGAACTCCTTCTTGAAACCTCCGACACATCGCTGACGCTAATGTGATTTTGCATATGAACTGTCATTATCAAACAAAATAATTATTTTATTTATTACGTTGGTATTTAAGTCATTTGGTGTCACGTCATTTGCTAACTTGGCGGTTATATTAATTGTAGGAGTATGTCCATATAATCTGTTCTTGAGAACTGTAGCAAAGGAAATAATGTATTTAATTTTTGACCAAGACACACTAAATTTTAAATACCGCGCAGTTTAATATTATTTTAATTATCGCTAATCTATGAAAGGTTGAAATATTTCGTTCCAGATAACAGTACAAGTGTGAGTATTGTAAATGTATTTAAAAGGACGAAAGGGAGGTTAAAATGGTTGAGGAATGAATGTGCGAGAGACGAAGAGAGAGAAAATAACGTCAATAAGTAAAGGACCGATAGTTACATGAGTTGATTAGTTTCATTTATCCGCACTAGCCGTTAATAGGCTAAGGGTTTTGATGGATAGAGTCAACATAAAAATTATAAATAATACATACCCTGGACGTTTTCTCGTGTCAAATAAAGGTCCCGTACCAATATTACGCATTCCCGAATTCTACTTTCAAATGCTGCATTTCATAAGTTCTAAACGATGCATATGAAAGAAGGAGGCTACTTACTCACATTTGTATATGATATGCAACAATAATAGTAACAACATTAATTACAAAAAAATGTTGGAGCAAATCTCTTCCGTGTGTTAAATTTTAAATGTTGGTTAAACATTTGGTCCCTTTATCTTTCTTGAAGCAACAAGGACATATATAATAACTTTTATCTTACATTTGGAGAAAGTACAAAAACAAACCTTTGTGGAAGAGTGGATTGATAAAGCAGTGTGAGTGAAATATATTAAAGTTTTGTTATAAATAAACGTTATGAATAGGACGAATTTTTGGTTATATTAAGTTCCCCGCCGGGGACGCAACGCTTGCATCGCCAGCAATGGGGAAACGCGTGCCTCTGCTCAGAGATGGCTCTACCTGTAATATTGTACAGTCGGAAACAATATTTCTAAAAAATTGCAAAGATAAGTAACAAATTTTAATTATGTTATTTAAATATAAGCTATATTTGATTGATTTCTATGGCAGGGAAACGAAGAGTAGCTATACCATACAGTGAGATAAAATCTAAAAAACTAATAATTGTTTATGGGAAAGGAAGTCTTCTAAATTGAATATATATGTAGAGCTATTTGCTATCGCTTACATATATTTTTTGGCTATAATGGCAGTAAGTGAATAGGGATGTGATATCATATTAGACAGCATTTTAAATCTCTATTTATGTAATTGAATGTGTGATGTTGAATTCTCATATGATTTAGAACACTCATGTTTGATATTCGCCGATTTTTTGTTGTTTGGGTCGGTGGTGTATTGCCGTTCCCCAGGATCGTTGTGTATGTGTGTGGATGGGTGTTGTTTGGAACGGTGGCGGCGGGGTTGCGGGGATCTTCGTGTCGTGTGGTGTGTGTGTGTGTGTGTGTGTGTGTGTGTGTGTGTGTGTGTGTGTGTGTGTGTGTGTGTGTGTGTGATAATAGATTAGGGTTCGTATCTTGGATGGTTAAAACACACATTCGATTTTAGATATATGTAAGTTAAGATGTGAGATGTTTGTACGAAAATCGAGTCTTGATGGAGGGGTGTTAAGAGTTGTGGCGTTTAAACATTCCTGTGTGAACATCGAGGCCCCTAAAGTATGAATATGGAGTCCGAGGGTATGATACCCGTAAACTCTTATCCTCCGTATGGTGATGAGAAGGTGTAGAGGGGATATATAGTAAAACAGTAACACAGTAACCCCGATTCTACAGGTTTCATCATTGTTCACCCCCTGCATACATACCGCTCGCGCAGGAGGGAAGAGGGAACAAGTTTCTACAATCACTTCACGTCGCAACGTCAAGATGAACGGTACAACTCCTATTATTGAAAGCGATGCTAGATTCTAGGAGAATCTGCATGACTATGAAGATCTGCAAAAGCATTGGTTTGAGCATCTTGAGGAAACGTGTGATGGAAAGGTACATCAAGTGATATGCAATAATCCTGCACATCATGATAAAATTACATCGTATGCTTAATGTGGATTGAACTGAAAAGTGTATCGTGAGTAAGTAGAATTATAATTGTGTGTTAACATGGAAGTGTCGTCATGTGTTAGATAACGACAAATATGTATATTTCAGAAAATCCCAAAGTGATAACGTTGCATGCAGTCCGAGCAGGATCAAGGTGAAGATGTGTGCGGTCCGTACAAAGATCGACCGTCTAAGGATGTTGCTACATCGAGAGCTGAAGTGTTGTACGGTAGGAATACGTGTTCTTCCTCCTAACTGATCTTATCAACAAAGGTCGGAATCCCAGCCACATCCAACACATCCACTATAGTACTTTGAATCCTAAACCGGTGAGAAATCTGCGATTGGACAATGTGATTATGTTGCGGGCCAATGATCGAGTAAAGTTCATTCTCGAGAGATGTTTCTAATATAGCATCGTCTCTTAAAACTTATGCCCATTACGACGTATGTGCAATCGTACAGTGATGGTTTCGTTTCTGAAATCTAAATTATCTCCGTTCTGGAGAACTCCGTAGTGGGAACTCTGCTTGTACACATGCCCAGCAGATGGCACTATATCGGTTTTCACATCATGAAGTCACAATAGGCTCTCATGGACCATGTTTTTCTTATGAAAGAATCAAGTGCTCCGTCGCTAAATGTGTTTTCAGAGGTGACTAAGAAAAAATTAAAACGTGCATTTCAGTATGAACTGTGTGGAAGAATACGATGTTATTCAGCAAAATATATTATATAGTTAAACGCTTTTTAAAATAATACTGCTTGTAATTTAGTTTTATACAAACTTTTAACACCTTGGTGGCTCTGAACGCTAATATACTGTCCTAAAGCTAAAATATTGCAATGAAAAAGATTAGGACTATTCGCTTGTTTTCTTAGAGCAAGTTGGTATTTAGATTCTATAGTCTAAATATATTTCCTTAATAGATATACTTTAAACAAGGGGAATTAATTTTTCGATTTTGCAACGGAAGATGTGGACGCTGTCTAACTCACATTCTACAAGTCTATGTAAAAGCTCACAACGACAAAGTTGTCAAGGAAATAATGAAATAATGTTTACCTAAACATCTATCCTTACAATACATCTTTTTAAAAAATATGAATAAATAGGTAAAAACAGATAAGTAAATTGAAAATAAATAAAAATGTTAGGAAATGAATAAGTAATTACGTGAATAAATAAATAAAGGATCTCCAAACCTCATATCGGACGATGAATGAAATGATATTCAAATGAGTTCAGGCCCCATAGAGCTTAGTTATTCAACATTCCTTTTGCAGGATAAGGTAAAACGCATGAAAAAGCCTTATCCATATAACTCATACTGACCGACATTCGACATTGGGACTACTTGAACGTTAGGCGGCAGACCACCATCTACGCTACAGAGGTTGACTGCAGTATTGGTTCAATGAGTTTATGAATAAACGTGGGAGTCATTAGCCATGAAGTAAAAACAATTCCAATGTTGAGTTCTCAATAATAGTATTATAAATGTTAATACTTTAAATGGGCATAGATCCCTTAAAAATATTTGAACTAAAAATAATAAACATTAGCGTAAGCAATTGTCCCCCTTAGTTCCCCGTATCTGAAACTGTTTGGCTGACGCTTGTGTCCAGTTGATAAATTCTCGTAGCGCATATTTATGGACGCAGTAGTTCTCAGCATCCGAATCAATTTCTCAGAGGATTGAGGGAATGCTATGTGTCGAAGGTCTCCGGAAACGGGACTGCCGGCTGTACTTCCCTTCCGAAGTATGCCATGCTAAGGGTGTTTACACTCCAAGAAGATCTACCAGAAAAAGAGACTAGAATATTACACCTGGATCAAGTAATACCAAATTGTTGTCCTACTTATTTCAAACAAGGGTTACTTATATTGGCGTAAAGTAAGTGGAAGTAAATTGTACGATTTTTTAAGTACACCTACAGTTTTTGGGTAGTAAAACTTTGTCCATCTCTAAAGTTCTATCAGTTCTGCAAAAGTCAACCAGAACGAAGAGAACTTCAGAGAAAATTCCTACAACACACAAAATATGCATTTTATAGTGTCTGAATATTTCATATGGTACTATAAAACCATAACTCTTATAACAGATTTGAAAAACATTCGAAACTATTTACATGTGAAGGATAATCTGTAGTTAAAGTTTAAACATTAAAAAATGTATTATTATTATTATTATTATTATTATTATTATTATTATTATTATTATTATTATTATTATTATTATTATTATTATTATTATTATTATTATTATTATTATTATTATTATTATTATTATTATTATTATTATTATTATTATTATTATTATTATTATTATTATTATTATTATTATTATTATTATTATTATTATTATTATTATTATTATTATTATTATTATTATTATTATTATTATTATTATTATTATTATTATTATTATTATTATTATTATTATTATTATTATTATTATTATTATTCTTATTATTATTATTATTATTATTATTATTATTATTATTATTATTATTATTATTATTATTATTATTATTATTATTATTATTATTATTATTATTATTATTATTATTATTATTATTATTATTATTATTATTATTATTATTATTATTATTATTATTATTATTATTATTATTATTATTATTATTATTATTATTATTATTATTATTATTATTATTATTATTATTATTATTATTATTATTATTATTATTATTATTATTATTATTATTATTATTATTATTATTATTATTATTATTATTATTATTATTATTATTATTATTATTATTATTATTATTATTATTATTATTATTATTATTATTATTATTATTATTATTATTATTATTATTATTATTATTATTATTATTATTATTATTATTATTATTATTATTATTATTATTATTATTATTATTATTATTATTTTTGTAATTTACGTCCTCCAACGCTAAGTCATATCGGACGATGAATGGAATGGGTGAAATGATGCTCAAATGAGCCCAGGGTCCATAGAGCTTAGAGTTAGCCGACATTCGTCTTTCAGGATAAGGGAAAACCCTGGAAAAAGGCTTATCCAAGTAACTCACCCTGACCGAGATTGTACACAAACACACACAAGCTCAGAAATTCCTTCAGAAATGCATGTCTTTAGAATGGGGTTCTTCAAAGAATGTACTTTTAGTGGGGAGTCAGCTTTTGGCTGCAATGCAGTGATCCCCTATTTCAGATAATTATAATCAATGTGAAGAAAGAAAGAAAGAAAGAAAGAAAGAAAGACAGAAAGAAAGACAGAAAGAAAGATAGAAAGAAAGAGAGAAAGAAAGAAAGAAAGAAAGAAAGAAAGAAAGAAAGAAAGAAAGAAAGAAAGAAAGAAAGAAAGAAAGAAAGAAAGAAAGAAAGAAAGAAAGAAAGAAAGAAAGAAAGAAAGAAAGAAAGAAAGAAAGAAAGAAAGAAAGAAAGAAAGAAAGAAAGAAAGAAAGAAAGAAAGAAAGAAAGAAAGAAAGAAAGAAAGAAAGAAAGAAAGAAAGAAAGAAAGAAAGAAAGAAAGAAAGAAAGAAAGAAAGAAAGAAAGAAAGAAAGAAAGAAAGAAAGAAAGAAAGAAAGAAAGAAAGAAAGAAAGAAAGAAAGAAAGAAAGAAAGAAAGAAAGGAGGGAAGGAGGGAAGGAGGGAAGGAGAGAAGGAGGTAAGGAGGTAAGGAGGGAAGGAGGAAGGGAAAGAGGGGTGCAAGGAGGGAAAATTTGAATAATAACTAGAATAAAGAATCACTATTCGCGAACCCATTTCAAACAATCAAATCGAATTCAAAGTTGCATCGTCGTGTAATATAACTATTTATACATTGAATTAGATTTTAGACAAACATGAGTTGTGAATAAATAGTGTGGATGAAGGAATGACAGTTTACTCGCTCCACTTGTTTCCTAATGTGAAATAAAGGAAATATTGCAGTACGTCCAAAATATTACACCACAAATATGTATTTACAGGCAACTGAAAAAAAGGAGTTCATGTATAAATTTGTTACAAAGAACAGTTTACGTTGTCCTAACGGTGTGATCTTACGGTCGTCAAAAGCAGAAACATCCATTAATGCGCGGGCCCAAACGACCTTGTTATCGACGGGCCTTAAAACACCACACACTCACTCAGTCACTCACTCCATTAATGCCAACCCTAATGGAAATGGAACTATGCTTTTACGTGTCCCCAGCACTAGGTACGTCTAGTTTGGCTACATCCGCTCTTTCGTGTACATGGCGGCCTTATACGCGGCGTATTTGAATTGTAAGTCACGACGTTAGTGTACAAGTTGTTGAGTGTACAAGTTGAGTATTAGTTAGATTCAAATTTAATCTAATTTTGTGCTTCACTTTTTCATAAGTACTCATGGGAATATTATTTCCATTAAATTGTTAAAGCTGAAGACCATATGCGTACAAAGGACTTTTAGATTAAGAAAATATATACATACAAGGGAGGTTTAATGTCTTCAGTCTTCTGAAAGATATTTGCTAAACTGCTTGCTCATTGTGTTAGAAATCATGCGTTCAATCTGCTGTTGCACAAGAAATATTTATTTACTTTCTACTGAGCTGCTCCATATTATTATTTTATATTCCCAAACAGAGTTACAATATAATTAGTATACCAACATAAGTGTATCTACAGAACTTCCATTCACCGGAGCTTGGATACGACCACGGGCAGTGCTGATTTTTTGTAAGAGAAGGTTTATGTGACCTTGCTAATCTATATATCTGTCCAACTGAAAGCCCGCAAGTGTGATACAACTTCTTTTAATAACATCTTATAAATCCCACCTTCTACTGTAGTACATGGTGTACGAGAAATGTAAATTCAACAATTTTTATTTTGGCTAAGGAGTTAGATAGTTTAATAGGTTTAAACTAAAAGTTATGACAGACAGCTCAATACATAATTTACTTTATTTACTCACTCGTTCTCGACTTTCAGGGCAACCTTATGACGACCTTCTATGAAAACATTTGACAATCGCCTACGGGCTGCTGTTTTATACTTCCATCGCTCGAACAAAATTAGCCATCATTTAATTTTGAGACATGTCGAAATCGATTTTCTGTATTCTAAGGACAATCATTTAAGTATTGCTTCCTTAGTGTCCTCCTGGTTCTATTTAACCAGAAGCAAGTTATTAATTAATAAACACACCCTAGTTTTAAACGAGAATGTACTTTTCGCCAGGGTTATAATCATCCATAAAAGTAATAAGTAATTGTTAGACAAAGTCATACAAATCTACTAAATCACAATGTTTACACAAAGGAAAAATGTTTGAATGAGAAAGTTATATTTACAAATGAATTGGTATTTGAGAGGCATATGCTAGCTTTGGTTCTGGGATCTGCATTTAGATAGGGGCACACGCCCAATATGTGAGAAAAAGTGTTTGAATTTTATAATTATTAAAATTTTGTCAAATAGGAGCATGTTCTTCTGTCATTTTTCTTTCACTGGGAAATGAATAGAGATCCAAATAATAAAGTAATATGGATAGCGTCTAGCTCTTAAGTATCTCCCCATCGCCTAAAAGCAGCTGTGTTCCGCTATTCCACATTTACACAAAGCAGATCAGCAGCAATAAGGCAATGTCTGGCACCATCTATCTCAGTTGGCATGACGGAAGTAAGAATGACCTCCAGAACGGTAAAGGAAATCATGAGAGTACAATGATCATGTAAAACCAATACCAATTAATAGTAGTTAAACTTTAATCATAAATTTTGGAAATAAAAAACCATAAATTTACAATCCAAAGTTTCAGATTGCAATTCCAATATACCGTCTAAACTACTTTGAAGAACTGATAATTATGATGGTTGGTGGTCACCTGCTCCAAGATATGGAAGAAACAAATTTTTTGTTGTGTAATAATTCACAATTATATCTTCTTTAGAGGATGAGGGAAATAAATTAGTGGTTTATTTCCACTTTACTTAAGCTGATAGCACGGACCACAGAGCTTTAAAATATATTGAACACTCCTTCACGCAGCGTCGTAACTCCACCATAGCGCTATTTATTTTGCGCTGGACTAACTACCTAACACCAAACGCTCCTAGCGGCACATGCTCAAGTGTTGACTAGACACTCAAGCAGCATCATCGGTAACTCTTCATTATGGATGGTACTCTCTAAGGACATAAGAAGCCAGTGCTGCCAATAACACTACCTAATTTGATATTTACCTCCCTGTATATAATACGTGTTTTTAGTACTTTTTCACATGTAGACTCCCAAATTTTTGGTTTGCTTTGCGGAAAAATTGGAAAGGTGACCTAAATAAATACGGAAACATTAAAAAGCATTGGAGGTGTATATATTGTAACGGTAATAAAGATTGAAGCGCTCTAAGCTTTATGGAGCCTGGACTCATTTGAGCAGCATTTTATTCATCGTCCAGTATGACGGTTTAAGAGTTTTATTATTATTTATTTAATATTTAGTTACTTATTTATTTATCTAAACACTCAAAATGGAAATCGTAAATCAGAGATATCGAAGAGCACAATCCACTGTGTAAGGTAAGGTACTCATTTACTCAGAAACGGGGAGAATATTAACAACGTTCAAAACTTAGACATACGATGTCAGGGATAGTTAGATCAAACGACTGTAATATCGATATATTAATTGGTACATTAAAATACAGAAAATACCCGAACGAAAAATTATAAACTGTTTCTCATAAGAGGTTTGAATCTTCTTTCCTTCACTACATTTCGCTGGCTAATCCACCGAGACATAACCTACTTTTTCTGTACCGTTCTTCGTGACATCATTCATCTGTCACTTAGCCACTCATTGTATCTATGAAAAACCTTTTTTTCACATAATCTCACAGCTGGTTGTTTCTCATTCTGTACTTTAAGGATTAATGATACAATAAGATTATTTGTAAAAGGTGTCAAAGTTTTTACCTTAGATTATAAACTGTATGTTACATACCTAGGTACAGCTGAGTCACGTGATATGCGTTTAGTACTATACAATACTGAACTATTAATAGAGATAATCCCACGATTGGACAGCATTGTTACCGCAGCTTAGATGTTGACTGGGAGTCTGACCTCACCATTACATTTGGTAGTAGTTAAGTAACTGGCTTGAACCTAGCCACACGAACATTTGGTATTCGTCAGTAAATATATGACAGGAGAAATAATTAGATTTGGAAGTATTGATTTCCAATTGTGAAGTAAGTTTCATCTCCCCACCTGTTGTTACGTATGTCCTGTAGAAGCGTTGCGGTCAATTACATTAACCCGAAATGAAGGTTTGCCTCTTGCAATTAGTTTTAATGGGCCACTGTGGAAAATAACAGATCAAACAACATTTGGTATTGAAGACAACGTTCTTCGGAATAGTTTCCAGTTTCAATAATTTTGAGTGCAAAACAGGTAATAAAGACAGACATACAAAATAAATCGAACAAAATTGAAAACTTGCCTTAAAATTTATGTTAGCTCATGAAACTATATATGGACAGAAGTTTCCAATTATTAATTTAAATACATGCACATACATAATGGTTCTAATTCTGCGAATGTTAATTTCCAAAACTATTCTACCGAACTTAGTTATGAAATGCCGAGAATAGACATTTCATATGGAAAGACATGGAATAATTTATAAGTTTGGTTTATATAGCTCTAGGAAATGTACTATAATGTGAGAGAGTTGCTCAGAAATCGTTTCAGATT
>CM060950.1:241361025-241471025 GCA_030765055.1 Mantis religiosa | reverse complement strand
TATGGGAAAGGAAGTCTTCTAAATTGACTATATAAGTAGAGCTATTTGCTATCGCTTACATTTATTTTTTGGCTATAATGTCACGTGACTTTGTGTCCAGATATGAGATAATATCTAACAAGCCAGTTTTTGTATATGACAAACAAAGGTTTACCAAAAAGTATTTACTGCTTTCTTTTCTTCTACAATATGGATTTAATGTTAATACAGCCTACTGCATACATGTGGTGTATACTGCTATAATATTTACATTTCTAACTTAGAAATGTGTAAGCAACATTCTTGTGGTTCTCCTTCATCTACACATGAATGCTGAGCGGATTTCACTTAACTACGTTTGTATTGTATACACTTCTCTTCCTATTAGCAGTGGTGGGGTGTAGCTTTCAATCTGGAGGTCCCTACTTCGAATGACGGTCAGGCTCCGCTAACTGGATAAGGTATATTTCGGGGCTTCCCTTATCCTGAAAGACTACTGTCAGGTAGCTCTAATCTCTTTGGATCCTGGACAGTTTTGAGCATAATGTCCCCCATTTCATTCACGGCCCGATGTGACTTAACGTTGGAGGATGTAAAATTGAAAAAAAAAATGTTTCAGTGGAAATGAAATGCGTAAAATTACAGACAAAACTGTGCGTGTTCTGTGTAATATTTTATGAGATTATAAGAAGGTTGTGATATTTACCTGCAAATGGTTAAATATAATGTTCTACACACACAACAAAATTTGTAGCCTTCCGGGATTTTAAAGCTGCATATTACGTACGATTGGGAAAACACAGACGTTAGCTCGCAGGTTACTGTGACTGGATATATAAATTAGCCAAAATTTCGATAATATTTATCAATTATTCCAATTGGACTGCCCTTGTCGTGATTCGTGGCTTATTGACGATGGGGTGATATGCTTGCATATTTAGTTGCAAACTAAATTGCGCTGCATTATGACCAGAGCATTATTCACACGTACATAAATTGATGCCAACCATATTGCATTGAATCTCGGTACAAGTTGAACAAAAAGTCCACTACGTTCCGCTACAAACCTTTCTCTTTGAGGTGACAAGATGAACAAGACAATGGATTAATTATGATAATAACGATCCTGTAGTTGCTGTTTAAGGAGGGTGTAAATATACTTATAAATTAATAGTTCACTACAAATAAGTGAAGGGGGATGTGTACTGGCTGCCTCCAATGAATTTAGGGTCACGAGTGTCAAAAGGTTCCTTTGCCACTGTAGCACTTCCTGAAAACTTGTAGGTACATGGATCTCCCAAATCGCATCAGTTATTGGGTATGAGATACAGAAGTTGCATTTTTTAATGTCAAGTTTTAATCTTTGGAGGTCACAGTGTGTTTGAGGCTTCAGTTTATTCCTTTGTTTAGATTAATGTCAGCCATCATGGAAAGCAATCTTTTCACATAAGCGTTACCATGCAATAACGCAAATACTTGTTTGGCAAATTTGGAATACTCTGCACCAGAAGACTGGGGTACGGTTGGATTCAATTAAATATTTTATGATATATAATTGGTGATATCAACGCATCGTACTAAGCAGTGCTATTCACTTGACAAGTTGAAAGTATGATAAAAATTGCAATGAAGCCTGCTGGTAGCGATCATTACATCATGCTCTTACGTATGGTTATCGTAGCTTGTATAAACTTGTTGATAACTTGACACCCATCTAGTAATATGTTTATACTCTCGGACCTGGTGCTCGCGATAAATAGATAATAACGTTAGCTACCATCCCCATCAGAGACCCTTCAAAGGGATTTTCCTAAGGACAATTCACTAATAATATGAAGTCCACTGTGCAAACGGGGGTTAAGGTTTTGATGGGCGAATGCGAATAAATTCAGCTAAAGATATCTTGCGAATTTGCAGCCAAAAACAGTAGTGAAGCAATACTAATTCTACGCGTAAAAACGGAAAATTCTGTCAACAGCAGAATATTAGAAGTCCAAAGAAACAAAAATATTTGAGTAAAATGTGCCTTCTAACAATGTAGCACGCTATATTGGACACCATCATCACAGTAATTACCGACTATAACGGCAGGTTCCGCCGGTACTCAAAAAAAAAGGTCCCGTTAGCACGTGCGTCAGAAGGTCGCTGTATCAAGCCTTGCGGAGGGAGTAAAGTAATCCCAGGGGGCACTTAAAGCAAGGTAATGAACGTCAAGTATGATAAAAGGGTCTCCATCATCATCATCATGATCATGTCCGCCTCGGTAGCGTGGTGGTAGCATGTCTGCCTCACGTTTAACAGGTCTCGAGTTCGAATCTCGGTCAGGGTGAGTTACCTTTGGAAGCTTTCTTCCGAAGTTTTCCCTTATCCTGAAAGACGAATGTCGGGTAACTCTAAGCTCAATGGACCCTGGACTCATTAGCGCAGCATTTCACCCATTTCATTCATCGTCCGATATGACTTAACGACGGAGGACGTAATCTACTAAAAACAAATATTATTATTATTATTATTATTATTATTATTATTATTATTATTATTATTATTATTATTATTATTATTATTATTATTATTATTATTATTATTATTATTATTATTATTATTATTATTATTATTATTATTATTATTATTATTATTATTATTATTATTATTATTATTATTATTATTATTATTATTATTATTATTATTATTATTATTATTATTATTATTATTATTATTATTATTATTATTATTATTATTATTATTATTATTATTATTATTATTATTATTATTATTATTATTATTATTATTATTATTATTATTATTATTATTATTATTATTATTATTATTATTATTATTATTATTATTATTATTATTATTATTATTATTATTATTATTATTATTATTATTATTATTATTATTATTATTATTATTATTATTATTATTATTATTATTATTATTATTATTATTATTATTATTATTATTATTATTATTATTATTATTATTATTATTATTATTATTATTATTATTATTATTATTATTATTATTATTATTATTATTATTATTATTATTATTGTTTTGTTGGTGGTGTTGGTTGTGTTGTTGGTGTTGGTGGTGTTGTTGGTGGTGGTGTTGTTGGTGGTGGTGTTGGTGGTAGTCGGGGTGGTGGTGTTGGTGGTGGTGGGGGTGGTGGTGGTGTTGGTGGTGGTGGTGTGATTATCACCTTCACAGTCTTCTTCATCTTCATCCTCTTCTTTATCTTCTCCTACTTCTTCATCATCCTCTTCTTCATCTTCTCCTTGTTCATCATCATCTTCTTCATCTTCTCCTTCTGCATTATCATGTTCTTCATATTTTCCTTCTTCATCATTATCTTCTTCCTCTTCTTCTTCATCATCCTCTTGTTCATCTTGTCCTTCTTCATCATCATCTTCTTCATCTTCTCCTTCTTCATCATCATCTTCCTCATCTTCTCCTTCTTCATCATCATCTTCATCTTTTCCTTCTTCATCATGTTCTTCATCTTCATCTCCTCCTTCTTCATAATCATCATCTTCATCATCTCCTTCTTCATCACCATCTTCTTCATCATCAATATTTACATACGGAGGAGACAAACATTTTTTTTACCTTCCTCATAAAAGGAGCCCCTGGTTAATAATTGTTGGCCATCGAAGTAAAATGCAATGCTAAAGTCGTTATATAGCGACAAGCTCTAAAGGCATTTTTCTATCGTTAAAGCGTATTGAGTTCTGCTAATTTCATTGTACCTATAAGGATTAGTTCCATACTATCGTTTATTTTGATAAACATGGAGTATGTGGCGGAATAAGTTTAACAACGTTTGGTACTCCCAGAATTCAAAGTGCTAACGAATATAATAAAGGTCATATAATAATATATCTGGTATTATAAAGTGCTAGGTACATCCTAAGTCAACATTGAGGTCATGAATTTTGTCTAATTACTTTTAATTTATCCATATTAGTGAGCCAAGCAACCAAAACAAGAAAAATATAACAACAAAAAACAGACTCATAATAACAATAATATGAAGAGGAAATAATATTAGAACATGCGTAGTAAATAAAGTAACATAAATGGGAGCATTGTCATTTCCTTTCGGTACTATTAGAGAAAATTACATAAAGCACATATAACACAACCAAAAATGTAATATACCCATTTATTAAAATCTGTTACGAACCCTCGAAGAAATGTAAATCGGCAGGTCGATCTTTATGTGAATTTGTATTTAATGATTGTTCGAGTTCCAACAAAACTTGAATGAAGAAGTGTTTTACCGTCAGCATGGTGCTCGATGGTGTATATCCCCATTCGCAGCACCTTGTACTGTAGATACTATTCCGTGTTTGCAAAACACGAAAGAATTCTATCTGAACAAATGGGGCCATTAACGGTGGTTATGTCCTCTGCGCGAGTGAACAGAATAGTCGGGCAAATTATTTCCTAATAATTAATAAATACTTAAGGTTCAATCTCCAGTTAACTGTATAATGTTCCCATTTTGTCATCGGAATATGTACCGGAGTTTTAAATAACCTTGCTATAAGCCCAAAGACACCAGTGTAAGTCGTCTGAGCTTTTACAGCAGATTTTACATGAATTTGAGTTTAAAGCAAACCTCACAGTTGTCAAGGCTTTAATGGTTCTAAAGAAAATGTCTGGAAATACAACAGATTATAAGATCACAGAAGCTGCTATAAAAGGTTAAACTGAACCATTTGCAGTCAATAATTGGGGTAAATTTATAAAATATGACATAAAGCTTTCCTGGCGACGAATATGCTCAAGTGTTCACGGGAAGCAAGCCACGTGAAAAGACGATTAGAAATAGACGTTTCGGTAGTGTTCATCTCTCCCATCAACAGGATATTTATAAAATGTTATAACCACAAACGAATCACTGGATATAACACAAACATAAGTTAAACTTAACCACTGGAACGTCAGCCCTTAGAGGGCCAAGACCTACCAACCCTACTGCCGGCCTCACGCCCACTAACGTACGGCAGAGGTGGGCAATCATCCAACCGATACGGCGACGAGATGTGGTCAGCATCTCGGCATCCCCAGCCGGAACGTTGGTTTTCGTGACCAGGGCAGTTTAGCTAGCGTAAGCTCCTCACTTTCCTCACTATGCTGGGTGGGCACTGGTCCTATACCCGGGACCTAAAATCCCCACCAAATGGGTGGGATCGAACCCGGATCGCTTTCCTTGGCCAGGCTTTCTTAGCACGCTAATCCACGGCGCAGTACCACACATATACGAAGAAAAACAAACCACTTTAAATTAGAATTACTAAACTAAAAACTGCTTTCAGTAAAGTAAATGCCAGGTCAGGAGATTGCGTGAGAATAGAAAAATTAATTGGGTCAAAGAAGCGTAAATACTTGACTTTATTATCAAGCTGTATTGATCTGCGTTTCTTAAGTCGACGGATTTCCAATATTGAGGCCGGTTTTAGAGAGGAGCTGAACTAATATCCAGCATCACGATTAAGCGTACCTCTCTCGTAGGAAATGGCCAAGCCTCCTTAAATCTCTGCTTCCAGGAACCATTGCATTTTACCAAGATGGTCGTCTCCCAAAAGTTGGCCCTATGATCGTTATTAAAACAATGCTCTGCCATCCCAGACTTCTCATGCTGCAGTAAACGAATAACAGTAAAATAAATAACGAAGTGAAGTACGAAATATACCAGAGATTAAATAAAACAGAAGTCAAACATAGCATGTGATGTTCACCATTTTCTCAGCTTGTAAAGCAGGAAAGCCAACTGGGATGTAACAGAAATTCCTTCACAACAAATTTACATATGTCTCATTTACTACATAAATTGCTTTTTGACCTCTTTAACCGTCTCCGCATAAATTGCTCTTACTGCTCTGAATTTTGAAATGAGTGATATACTTTGTACAGCCAAATTCATACAGCATTTTTGCAATCTTTAATGCAAGTGCAAATAACTAAACAATGTAGTACACCAATAGAAGTGACTGTCGAAATTACAAAGGAAACGAAGGTCATGTGGTCATATGAGTCTAGATATTACTTTCGTCAGAAGTCTCAAAGCCTCCATCCTTTTCACCTCTCCCTCTCTCCCATTGCGAGTACATCAGCGTGCGTAACTTTCACCAGAATGGGCCAAAAAGAATACAGCTGAAAAATTTTAATTTCTAAATTTAAATTCAGAAAAATTCCTGGGTGAACCACAAAGATTTAAAATAAAGCCTCAAATCCAAATATAAAATATTTCAGTGGGTCAAAACTGCTTCTGATCAATTTTAAATTACTAACGGTAATTGATACGTCTAACTTAAATTATTTTCAAGCTCTTTGTTCCAAATGACCGGTATATCTGCTACACTGTCAGAGATAGAAACAATGTTAATACACAAACAATGGAGCTGCAGTTAAACATTACAAATATCTCAAATATATTTTTAACGAGTAAGAAATTTTCCGACATACTATTCGATTAAATTTTCCAAATCTTGTACTCATACCTCTAAATTCAGGTGTTATATTTACTTTTTCAGTGGTGAATGCAAGGATAGTGACATTCAAAGTAACCTTAGAACGACCTTCTATGTATACAATTGACAATCGCCCCAAGGCTGCCATTTTATACTTTCCTCGCTCGTACAAATAATTAGCCATCAGTTAATATAGAGAGGTGTTTACCTCGATTCTTTGAAATCTAAGGGCAATAATTTAACAATTGTTTTCTTATTGCCCTTCTGGTTCTATGTAGCCAGAAGCAAGCTATTAATTAATAAATGTGCCCAAATTTTAACAAGAATGTATTTTGGGCTACGTTTACATTCATTTTAAAAGTAAACACGTACTGCTAGACAAAGTCATATGAGTCTAATAAATCACAATGTTTACAGTGAGAGGAAGAACCTTTGAATAAGAATGTTATATTCATAAATGAATTAGCATTTGAGAGAGATATGCTCGCTTTTGTTTCGGGATGTGCATTTACATAGGGGCACAAGCCCCATATGTGAGAAAGTATATTTGAATTATAAAATTGTTAAAATTTGGTAAAATAGGAGGAAGTTCCTCTGCCTTTTTCTTACACTGGGCAATGCATAGAGATCCAAATGACATAGGCAAATGGATAGCGTCTAGCTCTTAAGCATCTCCCCATCGTTTAAAAGCAGCTGTGTTCCAGTACTCCACATTTACACAAAGAATATCAGCAGCAGTAAGGCAATGTCTGGCACCATATATCTCAGTTTGCATGACGGAAGTAAGAATGTCTTCCACAACGGCAAAGAAAAACATGTGAGTACAATGATCATGTACAATCAATAACAACCAATAGTACTTAAACGACAATCATATGTATTAAAAGTTGAAAACAAAAACAAAAGATCTATAATAACCAGATTAAAATACTACTTTGCAGAACTTACAATGGCGGCCTCCTGCTCCAACCTAAGGAAGACATATTTTAGGTGTAAATATTCAGAATTATGTCTTCCTTAGAGAATCAACGGAACGAACTCAGTTGTTTATTTCCACTTTTGAATATGTTGATAGCACGGACCCCAGAGCCTTCGAATACTTTGCACACTCCTCTTCGCAGCGTCGTAACTCTACCATAGCGCGAACTATTTTGACATGAACTAACCTCTTACGCACCTGGTGGCACAATCACATGTGTTGACTAGACACTCAAGTTACACCACTGATAACTCTCACAGCACATAGTGTCGTTGAAGGTATATCCCGCTTCGAAGAGGAGGGGCCTTCGACCTATAGCCATCCCGGGACATTGTCCCCAACTGGCATAGTCACTGATAACTCCTCATTATGAATGGTCCTCTTTGAGAACTACAGAAATCAATGCCGCAAATAACACTACTGTGTATGAAATTTTCCTCCCTGTATATAATACGCGTTTTTAGTCCATATTGGCATGTAGAATGCAAAATTCTTGATTTACTTATCGAAAAAATTTGGAAGATGAACTAAACAGGAAACATTAATAAGTATTTGAGTTCTATATTTTGTAACGGTAATAAAGAAAGGCAAGCTCTAAGCTCTGTGGAGCGTTCACTATTTTGAGAATCATTTCATTCATCGTCTAATATGACGGTTCGAGAGCTTTATCAATTATTTATTTATCTAAATACTGAAAACCGAAATCGTAAAAAATAGATATCAGAGAGGACAATCCTTTGTGTAAGGTAAGGTACTTATTGAATAAGGAACGGGGAGAATATCAACAACATTCAAAACTTAGAAAAACGTTGTCATGAATAGTTGGATGAAGCGACTATAATATCCATACACTAATTGGTACATTAAACTCCAGAAATTGCCGAAACGAAATGATTATAAACTGTTTCATATATTAGGTTTGAATTTTTTTCCTTCACTACATACCGGTAGCTAATTCCTTGGGACATATCGTACGCTTTCTGTACCGTACTTCGGTACATCAATCCTGCGTCACCTAGCCAGTCATGGTACCTATGAGAAACCTTTTCTTCAAATGCTTTCAGAGCTGCTTGGTTCTTATTCAGGACTTTAAGGATTAATGATACAATAAGATTATTTGTTAAAGGTATCAAAGCTTCTAACTTACATTATAAACTGTATGTTACATACCTAGGTACAGCTGAGTCACGTGGTATACGTTTAGTATAATGTATAACTGAACTGTTAATAGAGACAATCCCAGAATTGGAAAGTACTGTGATCTCAGGTTAGATGTTAACTGGGACTCTGACCTCAACACTATCTTGGGTAGCGGTTAAGTAACTAACTCAATTTAACTTAACGAAAGCAACATTTGGTTATCGACAGTACATACATGACAGGAGAAATAATTTGATGTGGTAAGATTGTTGTCTTATTGTGAAGTAAGCTTCATCTCCTCAACTGTTGTTACTTAAGTCCTGTAAAAGCGTTGCCGTCAAATACACTAACCCTAATGGAAGTTCTGGCTATTGAAATAATTTTTAATTGGCCATTGTGGAAAATAACATATGTGGTATTGAAGACAACGTTGTTGCGAGAAGTTATCAGTTTCAAGAATTATGAGAGCTAAACAAGTAATAAAGACAGACATAAAAAATAAATAGAACAAAATATATTTACTTCCATCAAAATGTATGTCAATGCACGGTACTACATATCAACTGATGTTTCCAAATATTAATTTAAATACCAGTAAAAGCATAATGGTTCAAATGTCGCGAATTTAATTCTTAAAATCTATTTTACCGACTTTAGTTATGTCATGCCGAAAACAGACATTTCCTGTGGACAGATATGGATTAGTATATAACCTTGATTAATATAACAGTGTGCAATTAAAGTTATTAAAAATACTGAATCAAGAGTTTGGGAATGAAGAATGCAAGATAGAGATTGAATTGTTTTACTCATATAACTCTCTGTAGACTTTTGTTCTGAAACACAATGTTCTTTTCCGCCTATATGAAATATTTTGGGTAATATACCTCTCAAATATTATAGTTAACTTCGCAACTACTTTGCAGCGAAATAAAACATTACTATTCTAATATTGCAAATGGTGCTAAATAACTAAGTTCCATTGGTATACACATTGGAATTACAACTTGAGCGCCATCTGCAACGGTCGAAGTGTACCTTGTGTTTCTTGAGACTGCGTGTCGCTGTGATCAGAGGCAGTCAGGAAACCCGCGGGATATTTAAACTGCAAGTTTGTACCGTTTTTCCGTTGGGCTTTATTTTGGCGTTAAAATAAATAATACATTCTGTAGAGTTGTAATGTAGCCAAACATTCAATGTCGAGAATTCATTGGAAATATATAGCTTTGGAACACCTGAATATGGAGAAAATCCTCTCAACAAAACTCAAGAAGCGAAAGTAGGTTATATACCAAAGTAGTATATAAGTTTCCCGAAAGTCTCCCGAAAACAAACTCCCCCTTAAATGGAAACATTTTAGAATATCCCGGTTATATAAAAATTGGATCTAATGATTTGAAATACTATATATACTTAATAAATTTTCATGTCAAGTAATAGCATTTGTATATCTGCTGGGAATGTCGTAAAATTTCCCTTTCATTCTGAATCACTTTACATAACTGTATAGTGTAAGAGATAAACATATTGATGCTATACATAGCATGTAGATCTTATTACAACATGCAATTTATGTCTGATACATTTTACGCTTTGCATTTTACGCTTTACTTTTTAAGGATAACCGTTTCATATTTACTGTTGATTATACTCCACAATTGTTATATTTTCTAAAATGGAAAGTCCTTATTACGTACTTTAATGTGGAAAGTATCGTGTTAACGTCCACAAATTCAATGCAGAGCCTTCAGAGGCCATTCCTGTACGTTTTGATGTTCCCTAAATTAAAATATATTTTCAAATAAGACCCGTAAGTGTATGAAATGGAAAGGGGCAATTTGGATTTAAGAATGTTGAGAAAATTAATTAGAGCCAACTGAAAAATTCAATGCCATGGCCGGGATTTGAACCACGGATCTACTGGTTTCCGTCCAGTTGCTCTACCCTTGAGCTACCATGGTCAACGTGCCTTCCTGACACGTTGGCTCTAATTAATCAAAAATCACCCACTTACCGGAGTAATGTATTTAAAAGGATTAATTCTTTAAGGATTAATTCCTCAATATAAATATACATGTTGAAAAAAGTTCAGTTAAAGTAGCAAAAAATGATGTACAATTAGAATAAAATTTCAAAGACGTCACCTAGACAACCAGTTAAATACATTTGAACATCACTTAAAGTCTATTGTATTCTCTTAAAACTACAATAAGATAATGTTCATCTTAAAGTAGATAGAGAAATAAGCAAGCATTGAAGCTTTCACAGAGAGCATTACTAATCAAGGATTCACGAGTGATCAGCCGTGTCAAATTCCTAAACGTCAAGCTTTCGGCTGTTGTCAAACCACGGTCTTCTTCAGGAACCTGACACGGCTGATCACCTGCGAAGCCTTGATTATAGAAATAAGTGTTTGCACAAGACAAGAAAAAGTCATGTTAGTTTACTATGTCAGTACTATCCCTGCTAGTCCAGCTGATAATGAAGTTAAAGGTTTATTATACAATCTAAACAATAAACATAATCATAATATTCAAATATTCACACAACTGCTACATCTCTTACTTGAGTTAATATTCGGACATTATCAGATTTTACATTCGGACAATACACAAATAAACAACATGAACCCTCTAAAACAAATAAAATACTGTTTAAATGAAGACTAATGAATAAAAATATTGTTGATAAGACAAATGTTAATACCAAAAATTACAACAATTTACAGTAACCTTTCCTAATATACAACACAAAGACAAATATATTTTGACCTATCACTAAACATTATAGTTCTATTTTGAACTAAAGCAAAGTTAAAAAAAAATTAACAAAGTTAACTGTAATCTATGTAATATTATGAAGAAAGAATCCGGAACATAACCTTCAAATAAACAGTTAAAGTGTTAATTGAGGTAAACACTGGCCTCCTATGTAATGTAATTACTATTAAATACTTAGTAATAAAACATAAAGTGGCTCCAACTTGTAGGAAGTTATAAATGTACAGATATTTTAACTGCTAGGGGCCCCGGGTTCGATTCCCGGAGGTGGGTGTGTGGATTTCTCTGCGACCCAGATAATTCCCCATCTTCCCCAGAGTCTGGAAGTATGATTGAGAGTGTGAATGTGTGCGTGATGTAACGATTAAAAACCAAAGATAACGGGTTAACACCTTCTGTATGTTCCAAAGGAGAACGGCTGCCTATATGACAATAGTAGTTAAAGCCGGGCATATATGGAACAAGCAAAAAAAAAAGATAAAACAAAATTAACAAACTTAAATGTAATCTATGGAATAGTAGTAAGAAAAAATTCCAACAATAAACTACAAATGGTCAAATTGGAATAGTAAGGTGATATTACTCGCTCGCTCGCTCGTACTGGCTGGCTGTATACAGCCAGAAGGTTTTTGCTGCGTGCCCACCCATTAAGGGTTTTACCGCAATTAGGATTTTTATTGAATGATGTAGGATGAAGGTGATGTAGGTTTTTTGATTGGGAGTTAATTTTGAGGTTACCAAAGTACCTTCGGTTTGAAGGGGAGGATGCAGTACACAGCACCCAATTTTTGTGTTTGTTTTAAAATGTTTATACTTTAGATTTTAGAAGTGATATTACACTGGCTATCAGCCACATTTAAATCTGTTCCCGGATCATTTGATTCCAAAGAAGGAAAATGTATATTCCTAATGTTTCCCCACATTGCATGTTTAAAACGAAATTCTACTACTTTTAAACAAAGTATCTATTTTTCTGGCACAATTTGGAAGCTTGCTTAAATAAACCTGGCAACAATGAAAAAGATGTGTTCTTTATACTTTTAAACAGTGATTAATATGGTATCACTATCTGTTGCTCTAGTTGCGAGTTGTTCCGCCCTCGGTTGCTCTACTGGCTTGACTGGAACTTGGAAATCCAATGATTTACACCTCGAGTAAAGTTAAGGCATTAATACTGGGACGTTTATTAGCATATCGTACAGTAAAGTATTTTTGGAAGTTAACTAATTCCTATTTATTACATATTCCTAACAAGGAAATGTGAAACAAGTACACAGCACGCTACTAACATTTATAAATAACGTCGTGTAAAGGACCATATCACCATTGACATAAATATTTATTTTAAAGCGTTATCAATGCTTATGAAATTGCATTATTACTGATCTGAATGAAAAATTTAAACATAATTATATTAAACAATTAATATTCTTTTAACTTCCAAGCACTACCCTGCCCTAAATATCTTGGCTCTCCAGTTTTTGTCATGTTAGATAACACTAACGTTTCAACCACCCTGTTGCTCGAACAAAGTTAGCCGTCATTTAATTTTGAGACATGTCGAACTCGATTTTCAATATTCTAACGATAATAGTTTAAGTATTGTTTCCTTAGTGTCCTACCGGTTCTATTTAACCAGAAGCAAGTCATTAATCAATAAACGCACCCTAGTTTTAAACAAGAATGTACCTTTCGCCAGGTTTATATTCATAAATAAAAGTAATAAGTTATTGTTAGACAAAGCCATATGAATGTACTAAATCACAATGTTTACACAGAAAGGAAAAATGTTTAAATGAAAATGCTATAATCACAAATGAATTGGTATTTGAGAGGCATATGCTCGCTTTGGTTTTGGGATCTGCATTTAGATAGGGGCACACGACCTATATGTGAGAAAAAAAGTTTGAATTTCATAATAGTTAAAATTTTGTCAAATAGAAGGATGTTGCTCTGTCTTTTTTATTTCACTGGGCAATGAATAGACATTCAAATAATAATGTAATATGGATAGTGTCTAGCTCTTAAGTATCTCCTCATCGCTTAAAAGCAGCTGTGATTCAGTATTCCACATTTACACAAAGAAGATTAGCAGCAAAAAGACAATTTCTGGCACCATCTATCTCAGTTGTCATGACAGAAGTAAGAATGAGCTCCAGAACGGTAAAGAAAAACATGAGAGTACAACGATCATGTAAAACCAATACCAATGAATAGTAGTTAAACTTTAATCATAAATAATGGAAATAAAAAACCATAAATTTACAATTCAAAGGATCAGAATGCAATTCCAATATACCGTCTAAACTACTTTGAAGAACTGATAATTATGATGGCGGTCACCTGCTCCAAACTATGGAAGAAACCAATTTTTTGTTGTGTAATAATTCACAATTATATATTATTTATAGGATGAGGGAAATAACTTAGTGGTTTATTTCCACTTTAAATAAGTTGATAGCACGGACCACAGAGCTTTAAAATATTTTGCACACTCCCTTACGCAGCGTCGTAACTCCACCATAGCGCTATTTATTTTGCGGTTGACTAACTACCTAACACCAAACGCTCATATAGCGGCACATGCTCAAGTGTTGACTAGACACTCAAGCAGCATCATCGGTAACTCTTCATTATGGATGGTCCTCTCTAAGGACATAAGAAGTCAGTGCTGCCAATAACACTACCTAATATGAAATTTACCTCCCTGTATATAACACGTGTTTTTAGTCCTTTTTTACATGTAGACTCCCAAATTTTTGGTTTGCTTTTCGGAAAAATTGGGAAGGTGACCTAAATAAATACGGAAACATTAAAAAGCATTGGAGGTGTATATTTTGTAACGGTAATAAGATTTGTAGCGCTCTAAGCTTTATGGAGCCTGGACTCATTTGAGCAGCATTTTATTCACCGTCAAATATGACGGTTTAAGAGCTTTATTATTATTTATTTGCTTATTTATTTACTTATTTATCTAAACACTCCAAATCGTTATCGTAAATCAGAAATATCCAAGAGAACACTCGACTGTGTAAGCTAATGTACTCATTTACTCAGAAACGGGGAGAATATTAACAACATTCAAAACTTAGAAAAACGTTGTCAGCAATAGTTAGATCAAACGACTGTAATATCGATACAGTAATTGGCATATTAAAATACAGAAAATACCTTAGGAAAAATTATAAACTCTTTCTCTTTCTCTTTCCTTTACTACATTCAGGTCGCTAATCCACCGAGACATAACCTACGTTTTCTGTACCGTTCTTCGGGACATCATTTATCTGTCACTTAGCCACTCATTGTGTCTATGAAAAAACTTTTTTACACATACTCTCATTGCTGCTTGTTTCTCACTCAGGACTTTAAGGATTAATGACACAATAAGATTATTTGTAAAAGGTGTCAAAATTTTTACCTTAGATTATAAACTGTATGTTACATACCTAGGTACAGCTGAGTCACGTGGTATGCGTTTAGTACAATATAATAATGAACTTTTAATAGAGATATATCCAGGATTCGACAGTATCGTTACCGCAGCTTAGATGTTGACTGGGAGTCTGACCTCACCATTACATTTGGTAGTAGTTAAGTAACTAGCTTGAACCTAGCCACACTAACATTTGGTAGTCGTCAGTAAATATATTACAGGAGAAATAATTAGATTTGGAAATATTGATTTCCTATTGTGAAGTAAGTTTCATCTACCCACCTATTGTTACGTATGTCCTGTAGAAGCGTTGCTGTCAATTATATTAACCCGTAAATAAGGTTTGCCTCTTGCATTTAGTTTTAATGGGCTACTGTGGAAAATAACAGATCAATCAACATTTGGTATTGAAGACAACGTTCTTCGGAATAGTTTCCAGTTTCAATAACTTTGAGTGCAAAACAGGTTTTAAAGACAGACATAAAAATAAGTTGAACAAAATTGAAAACTTTCCTCAAAATTTATGTTAGGGCATGGTGCTATATATGAACAGAAGTTTCTAATCATTAATTTAAATACATGTACAAACATAATGGTTCTAATTCTGGGAATAATAATTTCCAAAACGATTCTACCAAACTAAGGTATGAAATGCCGAGAATAGGCATTTCATGTGGAAAGACATGGAATAATTTAAAAGTTTGGCTTATATAACTCTAGTTAATGTACTTATGATGTGCTAAAGTTGATCAGAAATCGTTTCAAACAGATAAAATGGAAGTGAATAAATCCATGCAAGAAATAAGTTGAAACCTTTTGACTTATACAACTCTCTGTAGACTTAAGTTCTGAAACACAGTGTTTCTTCTCTGCTTTATATGAAATACTTTGGGTAATATATCTCTAAATTATTATACTTAACACTTGCATCTACTTTGCAGTTAAAACAAAACATTACTGTTCCAATATGTTTCAAAAGTTGCTTAATAACTAAGTTACATACCTATACAAATTGCAATTATAACTTCAGCCCCAACTGCAATGTTTTACGTGTACTTTGTGTTGCACGAGACGGCGTGTCGCTGTGATCAGTCATTCAGGCAACATGCGGGATATTTAAACTGCAAGTTTGTACAGGTTTTTTCGTTGGTCTGTATTCTAGCATTAAATTAGCACTTTTTGTAGAATTGCACTGGACCCAAAAATTCAATGTCGAGATTCCTTTGCAAATGGAACACCCGAATATGGAAAATTCCTCCCAAAATAACCCAGTACATAAAAAAACGTTAAATACCAAAGTTTTATCTAAGTTTAGCTTCTTAAAGGAAGACAAGCAAGACTTTCAATAAAGTCTTCGAATAACAAACTACCCCTTAAATGGAAACTTTTTAGAATATCTTGATTTTATCGAAAATGGTATCTAATCATTTAAATTAAATTGTTATATTTTTAAAACATCTTCATGAAAAATGAATATGTTTATCTGCTGGGAATGTCCTCAAAATTCCTTTTCACTCTGGATCACTTTAAATAACTTTAAAGTTTAAGAGATAAAAAAACTTTTACTTCACATGGATTGTAGATTGTGTTCTTAAATACAATTTATGTCAGATACATTTTATTTTGTAAGACCAGCCGTTTCAGATGTACTCTTGATTATATTCCACAATTCCTCAGTAGTTATATTTTCTAAAAGGCAAGGTCCTTCTGCCGTACTTGGGTGTGGAAAGTATTTCGTTAAGTATCAAATATTCTTTACAGAGCCTTCAGTAGCAAGACATAAACGTTTTGATATCCCCTGAGTTAAAGCTTATTTTCAAATTAGCCCCGTCCGGATATGAAATGGATAGAAGCAATTTGGATCATAGAACGCTAAGACAGGCAAATGTTAAAACAGAAAAAAAATTACTTTCACAATATAATTTCAAATACGTCCCCCAGACTACCGTTAAAAACATCTATTACGTGATGTCCACTGTATTCCCTTGTAACTACAACAAAATGTTTATTTTGAAGAGGATACAAAAATGAGTGTTTGTGCAAGAGTAGAGAAAGGAATGTGAGTGTATCACATCAGTACTATCCGTGCTAATACGGATGGTATTGAAATTCAGGTTTTATTATAAATCGGAACAATAAATATAATTTTATATTCAAATATTCACACAACAGCTACATCTCCTTCTTGAGTCAATATTCGGACACTATTAGACTTTCCATTCGGATAATAAATAACCAAACAATAAGAACTCTCTGAAACAAGTAATATACTGATTTAATGAAGATCCATAATTCAAAATATTAGTAATAAGACAAATAATATTAGCGATAGTTAAAACAACTTACGGTAAACTTTCCTAATATATAACACAAAGACAAATACATCTTGACCTAATACTAAACATTTTGAACTAAAGCAAAGTTAAAACATAATTAGCAAATTTAAATGTTATCAATGTAATATTGTTAAGAAAGAATCCCGAACATAACCTACAGATCAACAGTTAAAGTCTTACTTGAGATAAAAACTGTCCTCCTAACAGACCTATAGACAAGTAATATATATTAAACTGCATTTTAATTACTATTAAATATTCAGAAATAATACATAACAGCAGCTCCAACATGTAGGAAGTTATAAATGTACAGATATTTTAACTGAATGGTCAAATTGTTATTGAAATTATTAAAACAATGAATTAATAGTGACAAATTAGTGATAATGTCAGATAAAATAATTGAAATGCCTGCCTGCCTGACTGCCTGCCTGCCTGCCTGGCTGCCTGCCTGCCTGCCTGCCCTGCCTGCCTGCCTGCCTGCCTTGCTTGCATGCCCAACGTTGTGAGTAGTAGTTTGATGAAGCGACTGTAATATCGATAGAGTAATTGGTATATTCAAATACAGAAAGTACCTGAACGAAACATTATAAACTGTTTCATACATAAGGAGTGAAATTTATTTCCTTCACTACATTCCGGTCCCTAATTCACCGAGACATAACAAACGTTTTCTCTACCGTTCTTCGCATCATCATTCCTCTGTCACCTAGCCACTGATTGTCTCTACGTAAACCTTTTTTACAAATACTTTCACACTTGCTTGGTTCTCATTCAATACTTTAAGGATTAATGATACCTTAAAAGTGTTTGTTAACTGTCAAAATTTTTACCTAAGATTATTAACTGTATGTTGTATACCTAGTCACGTGGGATACGTTACTACAATATAATACTAAACTGTTAATAGAGGCTATCCCAGAATTGGACAGTATTGTGATTTCAGGTTAGATGTTAACTGGGAGTCTAACTTCACGGTTACTTTTGGCTGTGGTTAGGTAATTAACTTGACTTTAACCACACCAAAATTTGGTATTCATTAGCAAATATATGACAGGAGACGTAATTAGATTTGGAAAGATTGATTTCTTATTGTGAAGTAAGTTTCATTTCCCCAATTTTGTTACGTAGGTCCTGTAGCGACGTTGCTGTCAAATGTCAACCCAAAATGGTGGTTTGCCCCTTGCAATTAGGTATATGGGATATTGTGAAACACAAAAGATCAATCAATATTTGGCATTGAAGACAACGTTCTTTGGAAGAGCTTCCAGTTTCAATAATTATAAGTGCGAAACCAGTAACAAAGACATACATGCAAAATAAATCGAACAAAATTGATATACCTGCCTCATAATTTATGTGAGCGCATGGTGCTATATATGCATACAAAGGTTTCCAATTGCTAATTTAAATACAAGTCCACGCATAATGGTTCTATTTCTGCGAATTTTAATTCCCAAAAGTATTCTACAAATCTTAGTTATGATATACCGAGAATAGGCATTTCATGTGGAAGGACAGCGAATAGTTTATAAGTTTGGTTTATATTACTTTATGCACTGTACCTATAATGTGCTAGAAGTGTTCACAGAGCATTCTGAAAAAACCATTTAAGGGGAATCAGTTCATGTAAGAAATAAGCTGAATTATTTTACTTATACGAACCTCTGTAGACTTCAGTTCTGAATCAGAATGTTTCTTTTCTGCCTTATATGAAATATTTTGTGTAATATATCTCTAAATTATTATACTTAACATTTGCATCTACTTTGTAGTTAAAACAAAACATTACTGTTCCAATATGTTGCAAAAGGTGCTTAATAACTAAGTTGCATACCTATACCATTTGCAATTATAACTTCAGCGCCATCTGCAATGGTTTACGTGTACTTTGTGTTGCACGAGACGGCGTGTCGCTGTGATCAGTCAGTCAGGAAACACGCGGGATATTTAAACTGCAATGTTGTACCGGTTTTTTCGTTGGGCTGTACTTTGGCGCTAAAATAATACTTTTTGTACAATTGCATTGTACCCAAAAATCTAATGTCAAAATTCCTTTGGAAATGGAACACCTAAATATGGAGAAAATCCTCACAACGTAACCCAATACACGAAAGTAGGTTAGATACCAAAGTTTTATATAAGTTTGGCTTCTTAAAGTACGACAAGCAAGACTTTCAAGAAAGCATCCCAATCACAAACTACCATTAAAAAGAAACTTATAAGAATATCTCGATTTTATCGAAAATGGGATCTAATCATTTAAATTAAATTATTATGCTTTTAAATCATCTTCATGACAAATGAATACATATGTTAATCTGCTTAAAATGTCCTAAAAATTACTTTTCACTCTGAATCACGTTAAATAACCTTAAAGTGTAAGAGTTAAACAAAGTTTTACTTACATAGAATGTATATCTTGCTGTGACATACAATTTTTGTCTGATACATTTTGTTTTGTAAGGCCAGTCGTTTCAGATTTACTCTTAATTATATTCAACAATTCCACAATAGTTATATTGTCTAAAAGGCAAAGTCCTTTTGCAGTACTTGGGTGGGGAAACTATTTCGTTAAGGTTCAAAAATTCAATACAGAGACTTCAGTGGCATCACCTATACGTTTGGATGTCCCCTGAATTAAAGCTTATTTTCAAATAAATTCCTTCCTGATACGAAATGGAAAGGGGCAATTTAGACCTTAGAACGCTACGACAAGCTAATATAAAACATCAAAAAAGAATTTACAATCACAATATAATTTCAAAGACTTCCCCTAAGTAACCAGTTAAAAACATGTGATTATCACTTAATGTCTACTGTATTCCGTTGTAACTACAATAAGATGTTTAGCTTGAAGTAGATAGAGCAATAAGTGTTTGTACAAGAGTAGAGAAAGTCATGTGAGTGAACCACATCAGTACTAACCCTGCTAGTTTGGCTGATATTGAAATTAAAGTTTAATTATACAATTGGAAAAGTAAATATAATTTTATATTGAAATATTCACAAAATAGCGACATCTACTACTTGAGTTAGTATTCGGACAAAATAAGAATTTATATTTGGATAATAAATAACCAATCAATATGAACTCTCTAAAACAAATAATATACTGATTAAATGAAGGCTAACAAATCAAAATATTAGTAATAAGACAAATATTAATACCGAAAACTAAAACAATTTACACTAACCTTTCCTAAATGTATAACGCAAATACAAATATATCTTGACTTAACACTAACCATTATAATTCTATTTTGAACTAAAGCAAAGTTAAAACTAATTAAAAAATTTAAATATAATCCGTGTAATATTATTAAGAAATATACCCAGTTATAGCTATAAATAAAGAGTTAAAGTGTTACTTGAAGTAAACACTGACCTGATACCTGCCCAAGAGACAATTAATATATATTAAAATTTGTTGTAATTACTATTAAATACCCAGTAATAATACAGAACAGCAGCTCCAAGGTGTAGGAAGTTATAGATGTATATATATTAACTGAAATTTTTCAAAGTATTTAAATTTATACAGTAATAAATAATTATTAACAAATGGGCTCTAATGGCGGATAAAGTAATTGAAATGAATCCCCGTAAGGAATTGTTGGACACGAGAACTGATTCTTCCTGACCACTCTGTGATCTACAATTTAATAGACAAAATTTCTGGGCTAGACCAACAAATAGCTACCTTACCCGATGTTCATCACGACTTTCTATAGAAGTAGTGAACGTCCACATAATAATATCCGTAGTAAATACCGAAATAGATGAATCCCAGTTGACCTAACTAAACACGGAAACATTAAAAATTATTTGATTTCTATATTTTGTAACGGTAATAAAGATGGCAGCGCTCTAAGCTCTGTGGAGCCCGGACTAATTTAAGCATCGTTTCATTCATCGTCAAATTTGATGGCTTGAGAGCCTTATTATTTATTTATTTATTTATTTATTTATTGTCCATTCATTCAATCATTCATTTATTCACTCATTTATTTAGTCCGGAGTCTGTCGCGCTGGAGGATAAACTAAACGTGAAATGTATCTTATCAGTGTTACTGACATTTAAGGAACTCTTTGTAATTAAAGAACTCCTATTATGTACATTATACATACTTTGTGCCCTTGCTGTACTTTTGTTTCCGATTCTTTTACTGGCGCCATCTTAAATTCATATTCAGACAGTTGAAGACCTGGAGAAAAATTCGCAGAGCATGCGGTCGGCAATGTAGCACAATAAACCTAATAATGCTGTCTAATATAACAAAATGGTCCGATAATAATGCATACCCTGGACGTTTTCTCGTTTCAAATAAGGATCCCGTACCAATACTACGCAAGGCGAATTCTATGTTCAAATGCTGCATTTCATAAATTCTAAACGATGCATATGAAAGAAGGAGGCTACCTACTCACATTTGTATATAATATACAACTATAATAGCGACAACATTAATCACCAAAGGTTGTTGGAGCAAATGTCTTTCGTGGGTTAAGTTTCAAATGTTGGTTAAACCTTTAGTCCCTTTATCTTTCCTTAAACAACCAGCAAATATATAATAACTTTTGTCTTACATTTGGAGAAGGTGGAAAAACAAACCTTTTTTGAAGAGTGGATTGAGCAAGTTATATGAGTGAAATATATTAACGTTTTGTTATAAATATACGTTATGATTAAAACGAAATTGTTGTTATATTAAGTTGCCCGCCAGGGACGCCACACTTGCATCGCCAGCAATGGAGGAACGCGTGCTTTTGCCAAGAGATGGCTCTACCTCTAATATTGTATAGTTTGGAAAAAAAAGATTTATAAATATTAGCAAAGATAAGTAACAAATTTTAGTTATGTTGTTTATATATAAACTGTATTTAATTGATTTCTATGGCATGGAAACGAAGAGTAGTTACACTATACAGTGAGATAAAATCTAAAAAACTAGTAATTGTTTATGGGAAAGGAGGTCTTCTAAATTGAATATATATGCAGAGCTATTTGCTCTCGCTTACATATATTTTTTGGCCTTAAAATCACTTGATTTGTGTCTTCATATGAGATAATATCTACTACTCCCTGCCTACTGTTATTACCATAAACCTCTCGAACTTCCATGTTTTCTACAAATTTTACTTAAAATCTTGTTTTTCACTCCTCAAATAAATTCACTATAGTCTAGTATATAATTTATCACCTTGTACCTTTGATTGTTTTTACTGGCTCCTGATGATGTCACTGATGACGATGCCGGCCTCCTTTCTTCTTTACAGTCGAACTGTTGACAAATTTCTTGATGGGTCGACCGTCCTACTGTCGAACCACCTTCTCCTGTTGAACCTCGTCGTCGGGTTGACACTCGTTCTCGGTTGAACCTCCTCCTCAGGTTGAATCTTTTTCTCCTGTTGAACCTCGTCGTCGGGTTGAAACTCCTTCTAGGGTTGAACCTCCTCCTCGTATCGTGCTGAACCTCCTCGTATCGAGCTCCACTTGTTGTCGAACGTCCTTCTCCTATCGTGCTGAACCTCCTCCTCGTAACGAGCCGAACCTCCTCCTCGTATCGAGCTCCACGTTGGCGCGCCAGTTTGTAACTGATTTTATTGATGGTGATCACGTGTTACCACAGCTCTACGTTGTGCACCAGTTTGAAGCAAATATTATAGTGAGCAATGAGGTTTCTCTCAGGGTATGCGTGGATGTATGTGAGAAGGAAATTTTACAACACTGGAATGCCCGTTTCCAAATTATTTATTCACTGCTTCTTATTTCAAACCTCGAAATGGAAGCTGCCGACCGAGGGTTACCAATCACGGTTTATAGTGACTGAATGCTAATTATATTTCTCGATAAATTTTGATGACCTGACAAATATTCAAGACCGAACAAGTTGACCGCTCTCATAGGCTTCACGTCTGACTCTTCTTGATATCGGCTACACGCCGGATAATGTTTATAATGGTTTTCTAGCCGCCCACCCGCCTCCATCGGCTAAGGGCCGAAGAGTGCTCCTCACCACAACTGCGTGTGTGTATTTATATATAACTTTCACTCTCCAAATTCCTTTTTAAACAAAGTCCTTTTGTGGCTGTTTTGGTCGCCATTGTAAACGATCCAAAGAATACCCTATTCATATAAGTCAAGTGAACTTTCCTTTAGAAACCTTCTAAGGACACAGCGTCTTTCATGGCTTTGTTACTATACTTTCCCCAACTCACTGACCTTGCCCTGGGTCGTCACAAAGAACCAACATTCCTTCGACGTCTATCATTATTATTTTCTTCTGGCAACCATAATTTCGGTATCACAGTGGTGAATGCAAGGAGAGTGACTTTCAAGGTAACCTTAGAACGAACTTCTATGTAAACAATTGACAATCGCCCCAAGTCTACCATTTTATACTCTATGTAAGCAGAAGCAAGCTATTAATAAATAAATGTACCCAAATTTTAACAAGAATGCATTTTGGGCTACGTTCACATTCATTTTTAAAAGTAAACAGGTATTATTTGACAAAGTCATATGAGTCTAATAAATCACAATGTTTACAGAGAAAGGAAGAATGTTTGAATAAAAATGTTATATTCATAAATGAATTAGCATTTGAGAGGGATATGCTCGCTTTTGTTACGGGATGTGCATTTGCAAAAGGGCGCAAGCCCCATATGTGAGAAGGTATATTTCAATAATATAATTATTAAAATTTGGTAAAATAGGAGGAAGTTCCTCTGTCTTTTTTCTTACACCGGCAATGCATAGAGATCCAAGTAACAAAGTCAAATGGATAGCGTCTAGCTCTTAAGCATTTCCCCATCGTTTAAAGGCAGCTGTGTTCCAGTACTCCACATTTACAGAAAGGAGATCAGCAGCAGTAAGGCAATATCTGGCACATCTATCTCAGTTGGCATGGCGGAAGTAAGAATAGCTTTCACTACGGCAAAGAAAATAATGTGAGTACAATGATCATGTACAATCAATAACAAACAATAGTACTTAAACGACAATCATATGTATTAAATATTGAAAACAAAAATAAAGAATCTATAATAACCAGATTACAATACTACTTTGAAGAACATATAATTATAATGGCGGCCTCCTGCTCCAACCTAAGAAAGACATTTTAGGTGTAAAAATTCAGAATTATGTCTTCCTTAGGGAATCAACGGAACAAACTTAGTTGTCTATTCCCACTTTAAATATGCTGATAGCATGAATCCCAGAGCCTTAGAATACTTTGCACACTCCTTCCCGCAGCTTCGTAAATCTACCATAGCGCGATCTATTTTGACATGGACCAACTAATTAACCTCTTACGCTCCTGCCGGCACAATCACATGTGTTGACTAGACACTCAAGTTACACCACTGATAACTAACACAGCAAATAGTGTCGTTGAAGGTATACCCCGCTTCGAAGAGGAGGCGCCTTCGACTTATAGCCATCCCGGGACATTGTCCCTAACTGGCAGAGTCATCGATAACTTCATTATGTATGGTCCTCTTTAAGAACTACAGAAATCAATACCACAAATAACACTACTGTGTATGAAATTTTCCTCCCTGTATATAATACGCGTTTTTAGTCTATATTCGCATGTAGAATGCAAAATTCTTGATTTACTTATCGAAAAAATTTGGAAGGTGAACCAAACAGGAAACATTAAAAAGCATTTGAGTTCTATATTTTGTAACGGTAATAAAGATAGGCAAGCTCTAAGCTCTGTGGAGCGTTCACTAATTTGAGCATCATTTCATTCATCGTCTAATATGACGGTTTGAGAGCTTTATCAATTATGCATTTATCTAAATACTGAAAACCAAAATCGTAAATCAAAGAAATATCAGAGAGAACAGTCCTCTGTGAAAGGTAAGGTACTTATTGAATAAGGAACGGGGAGAATATCAACAACATTCTAAACTTAGACAAACGTTGTCGTGAATAGTTGGATGAAAAGACTATAATATCCATACACTAATTGGTGATTTAAAATCCAGAAAATACCGCAACGAAAAGTTCATAAACTCTTTCATATATTAGGTTTGAATTTTCTTTCCTTCACTGCATTCCGGTAGCTAATTCACTGCGACATATCGTAAGCTTTCTGTACCGTTCTTTGGGACATCGTTCCTCTGTCACCTAGCCAGTCATGGTATCTATGAAAAACCTTTTCTTCGAATGCTTTCAGAGCTGCTTGGTTCTTATTCAGGACTTTAAGGATTAATGATGCAATAAGATTATTTGTGAAAGGTGGCAAAGCTTCTAACTTACATTAAAAACCGTATGTTACATATCTAGGTACAGCTGAGTCACGTGGTATACGTTTAGTATAATATAATACTGAAATGTGAATAGAGACAACCCAGAATTGGAAAGTACTGTGATCTCAGGTTAGACGTTAACTGGGACACTGACCTCAACACTACCTTGGGTAGCGGTTAAGTAACTAACTAAATTTAACTTAACGAAAGCAACATTTGGTAGTCGACAGTAAATACATGACAGGAGAAATAATTAGATGTGGTAAGATTGATTTCTTATTGTGAAGTAAGCTTCATCGCCTCAACTGTTGTTACTTAAGTCCTGTAAAAGCGTTGCTGTCAAATAAACTAACCCTAATGGAAGTTCTGCCTATTGAAATAATTTTAATTGGTCGTTGTGGAAAATAACGGATCAATGAATATTTGGTATTGAAGACAACGTTGTTGCGAGAAGTTATCAGTTTGAATACTTTTGAGAGCTAAACAAGTAATAAAGACAGACATACAAAATAAATCGAACAAAATGGATTTACTTCCCTCAAAATTTATGTCTATGCATGGTACTACATATATACTGACGTTTCCAATTACCTCTGGAAATACCAGTAAAAGCATGATGGTTCAAATGTCACGAATATTCATTCTTAAATCTATTCTACCGACTTTAGTTATGTCATGCCGAAAACTGACATTTCCTGTGGACACATATGGATTAATGCATAACCTTAATTAATATAACAGTGTGCAATTAAAGTTATTCACAAATACTATATCAAGAGATTGGGAATGAAGAATGCAAGATAGAAATTGAATTGTTTCACTCATATAACTCTCTGTAGACTTTAGTTCTGAAACACAATATTTTTTTTCCGGCTATATGAAGTATTTTGGGTAATATACCTCTCAAATATTATAGTTAACATTCGCAACTACTTTGCAGCGAAATAAAACATTACTGTTCTAATATTGCAAATGGTTCTAAATAACTAAGTTCCATTGGTATACACATTGGAATTACAATTTGAGCGCCACCTACAACGGTCGAAGTGTACCTTGTGTTTCTTGAGACTGCGTGTCGCTGTGATCACAGTCAGTCAGGAAACACGCGGGATATTTAAACTGCAAGTTTGTACCGCTTTTCCGTTCGGCTTATTTTGGCGTTAAAATAATACTTTCTGTAGAATTGTACTGTAGCCAAACATTCAATGTCGAGAATCCATAGGAAATGTATAGCTTTAGATCACCTGAATATGGAGAAGATCCTCTCAACAAAACTCAATATGCGAAAGTAGGTTATATACTAAAGTAGTATATAAGTTTCTCTTCAAGGACGACAAGCAAGACATGCAAGACTTTCAAGAAAGTCTCCCAAAAACAAACTCCCCCTTAAATGGAAACATTTTAGAATATCTCGGTTGTATAAAAAATTGGATCTAATTATTTTAAATACTATATATACTTAATAAATTTTCATGACAAATGAAAACATTTGTTTATCTGCTGGGAATTTCGTCAAAATTCCCTTTCATTCTGAATCACTTTACATAACTGTAAAGTGTAAGAGATAAACAAATTAATGGAATACATACTATTTAGATCTTGTTACAACATACCATTTATGTCTGATACATTTTAAGCTTTGCATTTTACGCTTTATTTTGTAAGCATACCGTTTCAGATTTACTGTTGATTATACTCCACAACTGTTATATTTTCTAAAATGGAAAGTCCTTATTACGTACTTTAAAGTAGAAAGTAACGTGTTAACCTCCAAAAATTCAATGCAGAACCTTCAGTGGCCATTCCTATACGTTTTGATGTTCCCTAAATTAAAAGATATTCTCAAATAACACCCGTAAGTGTATGAAATTGAAAGGGACAATTTGGATCTAAGAATTTTGAGAAAAGCTAAGTTAGAGTAGCAAAAAATGTTTTACAATTAGAATAAAATTTCAAAGACATCACCTAGACAACCAGATAAATACATGTGCCCATCACTTAAGTCTACTGTATTCTCTTACAACTACAATAAGGTAATGTTCATCTTAAAATAGATGGAGAAATAAGCAAGTATTGAAGCTTTCGCAGCGAGCATTACTAATCAAGGATTTATGGGTGATCAGCCGTGTCAATTTAATAAACGTCAAACTTTCGGCCGTTGTCAAAACCACGGCTTTCTTCAGGAACCTGACACGGCTGATCACCTGCGAAGCCTTGATTATAGAAATAAGTGTTTGCACAAGACAAGAAAAAGTCCTGTGAGTTTACTATGTCAGTACTATTCCTGCTAGTCCAGCTGATAATGAAATTAAAGGTTTTTTATACAATCTAAACAATGAATATAATTTTTATATTCAAATATTCGCACGACTGCTACATCTCCTACTTGAGTTAATATTCGGACATTATCAGATTTTACCATCGGATAATAAGCAAATAAACAATATAACCCCCTAAAACAAATAAAATACTGTTTAAATGAAGACTAATGATTAAAAATATTGTTGGTAAGACAAATGTTAATACCGAAAATTAAAACAATTAACAGCAACCTTACCTAATATACAAAACAAAGACAAATATATCTTGACCTAACACTAAACATTATAATTCTATTTTGAACTAAAGCAAAGTTAAAAAAAATTCAATTTAACTGTAATCAAAGTAATATTATTAAGAAAGAATCCCGAACATAACCTTCAAATAAACAGTTAGAGTGTTACTTGAGGTTAACACTGGCCTCCAATGTAATGTAATTACTATTAAATACTTAGTAATAATAAATAAAAAAGCTCCAACTTGTGGCAGTTATAAATGTACAGATATTCTAACTGAATAGGCTAGGGGCCCCAGGTTCGATTCCCGGAAGTGGGGATTTTTCTCCGAACAAGATAATTACCCATCTTCCCCAGAGTCTGGAAGTATGATTGAGAGTGTGAATATATGCGTGATGTAATGATTAAAAACCAAAGATAACGAGTTAACACCTTCGGTACGTTCCAAAGTAGAACAGCCGCCTATATGACCATAGTAGTTAAAGCCGCGCATAAATGGAAGAAGCAAAAAAAAAGTTAAAACAAAATTAACAAACTTATATGTAATATATGTAATGGTAGCAAGAAAAAATTCCAACAATAAACTAGAAATGGTCAAATTTGAATAGTAAAGTGATATTACACTAGCTAACGCCATATTTAAATCTGTTCCCGGATCATTTGATTCCAAAGCAGGAAAATGTATATTTCTAATATTTCCCCACATTGCATGTTTAAAACAAAATTCTACTATATTTTAACAAAATATCTCTGGCACAATTTGGAAGCTTGCTTAAATAAACCCGGCAACAATGAAAAAGATGTGTTCTTTATACTTTTAAAGAGTGATTAATATGGTAGCGCTATCTGTTGCTCTAGTTGCAAGTTGTTCCGCCCTCGGTTGCTCTACTGGCTTGACCGGAAGTTGGAAATCCAATGATTTACACCTCGAGTAAAGTTAAGGCATTAATACTGGGACGTTTTTAGCATATCGTACAGTATAGTATTTATGAAAGTTCACGAATTCCTACTTATTACATATTCCAAACAAGGAAATGTGAAACAAGTACACAACACGCTACTAACATTTATAAATACCGTCATGTAAAGGACAATATCATCATTGACATCAACCTTTAGCTTAAAGCGTTAGATAGTAAAAACACATTATCAATGCTTATGAAATTGCATTGTTACTGATCTGAATGAAAAAATTAAACATTATTGTATTAAACAATTGATATTCTTTTAACTTCCAAGCAATACCATGCCTTAAATATCTTGGCTCTCCAGTTCTTGTCATGTTAGATAACACTAACGTTTCAACCATCCTATTGCTCGAACAAAATTAGCAATCATTTAATTTTGAGACATGTCGAACTCGATTTTCTGTATTCTAAGGCAAATAGTTTATGTATTGTTTCCTTAGTGTCCTCCTGGTTCTATTTAACCAGAAGCAAGTCATTAATTAATAAACGCATCCTAGATTTAAACAAGAATGTACTTTTCGCCAGGTTTATATTCATCCATAAAAGTAATAAGTTATTGTTAGACAAAGTCATATGGATCTATTAAATCACAATGTTTACACAGAAAGGAAAAATGTTTGAATGAAAATGCTATAATAAAAAATGAATTGGTATTTGAGAGGCAGCTGCGCGCTTTGGTTTTGGGATTTGCATTTAGATAGGGCCACACGACCTATATGTGAGTGTTAGAATTTTATAATTAGTAAAGTTTTGTCAAATAGGAGGATTTTGCTCTATCTTTTTTATTTCACTGGCCAATGAATGGACATCCAAATAACAAAGTCAAATGGATAGCGTCTAGCTCTTAAGTATCTCCCCATCGCTTAAAAGCAGCTGTGTTCCAGTATTCCAAATTTACACAAAGCAGATCAGCAGCAATAAGGAAATGTCTGGCACCATCTATCTCAGTTGGCAAGAGGGAAGTAAGAATGGGCTCCAGAACGGTAAAGGAAATCATGAGAGTACAATGATCATGTAAAACCAGTACCAATGAATAGTAGTCAAACTTTAATCATAAATATTGGAATAAAAAAAACATAAATTTACAATCCAAAGGATCAGACTGCGATTCCATAATACCGTCTAAACTAAATTGAAGAACTGATAATTCTGATGGCGGTCACCTGCTCCAAACTATGGAAGAAACAAATGTTTTGTTGTGTAATAATTCACAATTATATATTCTTTAGAGGATGAGAGAAACAACTTAGTGGTTTATTTCCACCTTAAATAAGTTAACAGCACGGACCACAGAGCTTTAAAATATTTTGCACACTCCATCACGCAGCGTCGTAACTCCACCGTAGCGCTGTTTATTTTGCGGTGGACTAACTGCCTAACCCCAAACGCTCATATAGCGGCACATGCTCAAGTGTTGACTAGACACTCAAGCAGCATCATCGGTAACTCTTCATTATGGATGGTCCTCTCTAACGACATAAGAAGTCAGTGCCGCCAATAACACTACCTAATATGAAATTTACCACCCTGTATATAATACGTGTTTTAGGTCCTTTTTCACATGAAGACTCCAAAATTATTGGTTTGCTTTTCGGAAAAATTGGGAGGGTGACCTAAATAAATACGGAAACATTAAAAGGCATTGGAGGTGTATATTTTGTAACGGTAATAAGGATTGTAGCGCTCTAAGCTTTATGGAGCCGTGACTCATTTGAGCAGCATTTTATTAATCGTCCAATATGACGTTTTAAGAGCTTTATTATGATTTATTTACTTATTTATTTACTTATTTATTTATCTAAACAATCAAAATCAAATCGTAAATCAGAGATATCGAAGAGAGCAATCCACTGTGTAAGGTAAGGTACTCATTTACTCAAAAACGGGGAGAATATTAACAACATTCAAATCTTCGACAAACGTTGTCAGGAATATTTAGATCAAACGACTGTAATATCGATGCAGTAATTGGTATATTAAAATACAGAAAATAACTGAACGAAACATTATAAACTGTTTCATATATAAGGTGTGAAATTTATTTCCTTCACAACATTTCGGTCCCTAATCCACTGACACATAACAAACGTTTTCTGTACCGTTCTTCGCATCGTCATTCCTCTGTTACCTAGCCACCCATTGTCTCTACGTAAACATTTATTTCAAATACTTTCACACTTGCTTGGTTCTCACTCAGTACTTTAAGGATTAATGATACCTTAAGTCTGTTTGTAAACTGTGTCAAAATTTTTACCTAAGATTATTAACTGTATGTTGTATACAAGGTCACGTTGGATATGTAACTACAGTATAATACTAAACCGTTAATAGAGGCAATCCCAGAATTTGACAGTATTGTGATCTCAGGTTAGATGTTAACTGGGATTCTGACTTCAACGTTACTTTTGGTTGTGGTTAAGTAATTAACTTGAATTTAACCACACCAAAATTTGGTATTCGATAGCAAATATATGACAGGAAACGTAATTAGATTTCGAAAGATTGAGTTCTTATTGTGAAGTAAGTTTCACCTCCCCACCTGTTGTTACGTATGTCCTGTAGCGACGTTGCTGTCAAATGTCAACCCGAAATGGTGGTTTGCCTCTTACAATTAGTTTTAATGGTCCACTGTGGAAAATAACAGGTCAATCAACATTTGGTACTGAAGACAACGTTCTTCGGAATAGTTTCCAGTTTCAATAATTTTGAGTGCAAAACAAGTAATAAAGACAGACATAAAAATAAATTGAACAAAATTGAAAACTTGCCTCAAAATTTATGTTAGCGCATGGTGCTATATATGAACAGACGTTTCCAATTATTAATTTAAATACATGTGCACACATAATGGTTCTAATTCTGCGCATGTTAATTTCCAAAACTATTCTACGGAACTTAGTTATAATATACCGAGAATAGGCATTTCATGTGGAAAGACATGGAATAATTTACAAGTTTGGTTTATATAACTCTAGGTAGTGTACTTATGATGTGCCAGAGTTGCTCAGAAATCGATCAAGCGGTGGAAAAGCAAAGTGAACAAATCCATGCAAGAAATAAGTTGAAACTTTCTTACTTATAGAACTCTCTGTAGACTTAAGTTCTGAAACACAATGTTTCTTTTCTGCCTTATATGAAACACTTTGTGTAGTATATCTCTAAATTATTATACTTAACATTTGCATCTACTTTGCAATTAAATCAAAACATTACTGTTCCAATATGTTGCAAAGGGTGCTTAATAACTAAGCTACATACCTATACAATTTGCAGTTATAACTTCAGCGGCATCTGCAATGTTTTACGTGTACTTTATGTTGCACGAGACGGCGTGTCGCTGTGATCAGTCAGTCTGGAAACACGCGGGATATTTAAACTGCAAGTTTTAACAGGTTTTTTCGTTGGTCTGTATTCTAGCGTTAAAATAGCACTTTTTGTAGAATTGCACTGGACCCAATAATTCAATGACAAGACTCCTTTGGAAATGGAACACCCGAATATGGAGAAAATCCTCCCAAAATAACCCAGTACACAAAAGTACGTTAAATACCAGAGTGTTATAGAAGTTTAGCTTCTTATAGGACGACAAGCAAGACTTTCAAGAAAGTCTCCGAATAACAAGCTATTCTTAAATGGAAACTTATTAGAGTATCTCGATTTTATCGAAAATGGTATCTAATCATTTTAATTAAATTGTTATATTTTTAAAACATCTTCATTACAAATGAATATGTTTATCTGCTAGGAATGTCCTCAAAACTCGTTTTCACTCTGGATCACTTTAAATAACTTTAAAGTTTAAGAGGCAAACAAACTTTTACTTCGCATGAAATGTAGATTGTTTTGTTAAATACAATTAATGTCTGATACATTTAATTTTGTAAGACCAGCCGTTTCAGATTTACTCTTTATTATATTCCACAATTCCTCCATAGTTATATTTTCTAAAAGGAAAAATCCGTCTGCCGTACTTGGGTGTGGAAAGTATTTCGTTAAGGTTCAAAAATTCTTTACAGAGCCTTCAGTAGCCACACTTATACGTTTTGATGCCCCCTGAATTAATGATTTTTTTTCAAATTAGCCCCGTCCGGATCTGAAATTGAGAGAGGCAATTTGGATCATAGAACGCTAAGACAGGCAAATGTTAAAACAGAAAAAAAATTACATTCACTGACTTTGTGGCTTCCTGAAATGAAGAGTCCAATTACACAACTCAAAAATGTTCTTTATTTCAACCGACTTACAGTTAAACTCTTGCCAATTACACAGAATTACGTAATGCACACAAATACGATTCACCAGTTCGTCCGATACAATTTCACTCGCCCTCGTAATTACGTACAATCCTCCGATGCACTCACACAGTCTTCTCGTCGTACACTAGCACGTCAAGAACTGACCAGCTCCTCTTGCCCGACGTGTTGCTTATATAGGGTCAGCGGGCCGTTCTGGAAGGTTCTAGATTAGATGAAATATCCCGTAAGTTCGAGAACACAGCTGGAACAGAAAGAGACGGTGCAGTGACCTTTGTTTCCCCAGACACCCCTCGTTACTGCTATAAGACAAACGATGGGGGCGTGGCGAACGCCGATCGTCTCCTGCTTGCCCGCTCTATAGGGTGTTCAGACGTGTGGGTGACACTGCTCCCTCCTCAAAGCTGGTCGTCCCGAACAGCACCATCGTAGCGTACCAGGCGATCCAGGGGTACCATCAACATCTTCCCTCGGGGAACCTACTGGATGCGGTAGACCACAACGTAATTCCTCTTCACCACCCGGTACGGTCCTTGCCATGCCTGCTGGAGCTTCGGGCAGCGTCCCTTAGTCCGGGTAGGGCGGTACAACCAGATCAGGTCACCTTGCTGGAACCCATGGCTGTTGGCTTGCCTGTCATACCTGGTCTTCATGCGGTCGCTCGCCTTCTGGATGCTCTGGCGAGCCATCTCGTGCATATCGTGGAGATGGTCCACTAAGTTCTCCACATACTCGGTCGCTGGCTGTCTCGCATCCGGAGGGCTTCCAAAAGCCAGGTTACAAGGGAGGCGTAACTCTCGGCCGAACATTAAGCTGGCTGGGGTCATCCCAGTTGTGTCGTGTGTAGACGAGCGGTAGGCCAGCAAGAACAGTGGTACCTAGATGTCCCAGTCTCGCTGATGGCTGGCCACGACCTTACTCAGGTGTTCCTCTAAGGTCTTGATGTATCTTTCGACAATGCCATCCGCCTGGGGATGTAGAGGAGTCGTGCGGGTTTTGTTCAGCCCAAGCCTTTGTAGTGCCTCCTTCATTACATTGGACTCAAAGTTGCTACTCTGGTCACAGCGTAGCTCTAACGGCACCCCAAATCGACACTACACTTGCTCCACGAGGCACTCTGTGATTGTCTTTCCCTCTTGGTTTGGGATGGCATAAACCTCTGGCCACTTGGTGAAGTAGTCCACGACCACCATTAGGGACTTGTTGCCTCGTTCGGAAACTGGAAGCGGTCCAGCAATGTCAACAGCGATCCGTTCGAATGGCGCTACGACGTTGTACTGCTGCATGCGACCGCAGCTCCTAGTCTGGGGGCCACGACTCGCCGCGCACACGTGACACTGACGGCACCATCTCTCAGAATCTGCTCGGAGTCCCAACCAGTAGTAGCGCTGCCGTAATTTTTCAATCGTTCGGTGCGCTCCGGGTGTCCTCCCGAAGTACCGGCGTGCACTTCCTCCAAGATTTCAGGGACCTTACTCCGGGGAAGTACCAACTGTTCGCTCTGCGTCTTCCCATCGGGTGACTCCCATACCCGGAACAGCACTCCCTTTCTGGTCTTCAGTGAGTCCCATTGGGAACAGTACGACTTTTAGGTGGCGCTCCTCGGTGCGATGTCCTCCCAGGTTGGTCTCGTCCCTGCCTCCACTTCCGTCAAGAGTGGCCCCAACTCTGCGTCTGCCAGCTGCTCCCTCCTCATGCCCCAGCTATCCCAGCCGTCCGCAGGCACTGCCACAACTACTCGGACTGCTGCGGCACGCTCATTCTCTTCCACTCTTGTGCACTGGCCGCACTCTTCTGGACAGGGTCTCCGGGGCGAGGCGTCTGCGTTACCGTGGCTCTTACGTATACGATGTTCTGAGGTGAAGTCGTACTCCTGCAGCCTCTGGATCCACGTGCTGGCTGGCCTTCCAGGTTCCAGGTTCTTAAATTTTTTTCCTGTTTTAACATTTGCCTGTCGGGCGCCGGGGTAGCGCGGTGGTTTCGTTCGCGGCTCCCGTTCTAAGGGTCCCGAGTTCGATTCCCAGCTCTGGGGTTGGCGATTTTAAGTCAGCCCTATCCACGCCTTCACCTCTGTCTAGCACACGTGAAGTATCCCCTATGCCCAACGTGGTTCGGAGTCCACGGTAAAAACTGTAGGTCCTCTCACCTCACCGCCATCTTCACTATCACCCTATCATCGGAGGTAATGGACACCGCCCTCTGGGTGCCTCCACCTGAGAAATGGGTCCGGTCATCACTTGGTGGGGTGAGGTTACCCCGAAGGCCAAGTTTGCCATGTGGGGAGTGTTAGTAACTAACTAACATTTGCCTGTCTTAGCGTTCTATGATCCAAATTGCCTCTTTCCATCTCAATTCCGGACGGGGCTAATTTGAAAATAAGCATTAATTCAGGGGGCATCAAAACGTATAGGTGTGGCTACTGAAGGCTCTGTAAAGAATTTTTGAATCTTAACGAAATACTTTCCACACCCAAGTACGGCAGAAGGACTTTGCCTTTTAGAAAATATAACTATTGAGAAATTGTAGAGTATAATAAAGAGTAAATCTGAAACGGCTAGTCTTACAAAATAAAATGTATCAGACATAAATTGTATTTAACAACACAATCTACATTCCATGTGAAGTAAAAGTTTGTTTACCTCTTAAACTTTAAAGTTATTTAAAGTGATCCAGAGTGCAAACGAATTTTGAGGACATTCCCAGCAGATGAACATATTCATTTGTCATGAAAATGTTTTAAAAATATAACAATTTAATTAAAATGATTGGATAACATTTTCGATAAAATCGAGATACTCTAAAAAGTTTCCATTTAATGGGTAGTTTGTTATTCTGAGACTCTCTTGAAAGTCTTGCTTGTCGTCCTTTAAGAAGCTAAACTTATATGAAACTTTGGTATTTAACGTACTTTGTGCACTGGTTTATTTTGGGAGGATTTTCTCCATATTCGGGTGTTCCATTTCCAAAGGAATCTCGACATTGAATTTTTGGGTCCAGTGCAACTCTACAAAAAGTGCTATTTTAATGCTAAGATACAGACCAACGAAAAAACCTGTACAAACTTGCAGTTTAAATATCCCGCGTGTTTCCTGACTGACTGATCACATCGACACGCCGTCTCATGCAACACAAAGTACGCGTAAAACATTGCAGATAGCGCTGAAGTTATAACTGCAAATTGTATAGGTATATAACTTAGCTATTAAACACCTTTTGCAACATATTGGAACAGTTATGTTTTGTTTTAACTGCAAAGTAGATGCAAGTGTTAAGTATAATAATTTACAGATTTATTACACAAAATATTTCATATAAGGCAGAAATGAAGCATTGTGTTTCAGAACTTAAGTCTACAGAGGGTTGTATAAATTAAAAGATTTCAAGTTATTTCTTGCATGGATTTGTTCACTACGTTTGTCTCTGGAACGATATCTGAGCAACTCTAGCACATCATAAGCACATTACCTAGAGTTATATAAACCAAACTTGTAAATTATTCCATGTCTTTCCACGTGAAATGCCTATTCTAGGTATATCACCACTAAGTTCGGTAGAATAGTTTTGGAAATTAACATTCGCAGAATTAGAACCATTATGTGTGTACATGTACTTAACTTAATAATTGGAAACGTCTGATCATATATAGTACCATGCGCTAACATAAATTTTGAGGCAAGTTTTCAATTTTGTTCAATTTATTTTTATGTCTGTCTTTATTACTTGCTTTGCTCTCAAAACTATTGAAACAGGAAACTATTTCGAAGAACGTTGTCTTTAATACCAAATGTTGATTGACCTGTTATTTTCCACAGTGGCCCATTAAGGCTAATTGCAAGAGGCAAACCACCATTTCGGGTTGACATTTGACAGCAACGTCGCTACAGGACATACGTAACAACAGGTGGGGAGATGCAACTTACTACACATTAAGAAATCAATCTTTCGAAATCTAATTACGTCTCCTGTCATATATTTGCTATCGAATACCAAATTTTGGTGTGGATAAATTCAAGTTAATTACTTAACCACAACCAAAAGTAACGGTGAAGTCAGACTCCCAGTTAACATCTAACCTTTGATCACAATACTGTCAAATTCTGGGATTGCCCCTATTAACGGTTTAGTATTATATTGTAGTAATATATCCCACGTGACTAGGTATACAACATACAGTTAATTATCTTAGGTAAAAATTTTGACACAGTTAAGGTATCATTATTCCTTAAAGTACTGAATGAGAACCAAGCAAGTATGAAAGTACTTGAAAAAAAGGTTTACGTAGAGACAATGGGTGGCTAGGTAACAGAGGTATGACGATGCGAAGAACGGTACAAGAAAACGTTTGTTATGTCTCAGTGGATTAAGGACCGGAATGTAGTGAAGGAAATAAATTTCACACCTTATATGTGAAACAGTTTATAATGTTTCGTTCAGGTATGTTCTGTATTTTAATATACCAATTACTGTACCGATATTACAGTCGTTTAATCTAACTGTTCCAGACATGGTTTGCCTAAGTTTTGAATGTTGTTAATATTCTCCCTTTTTCTCAGTAAATGAGTACCTTACCTTCCACAGTGGATTGTTCTCTTCGATATCTCTGATTTACGATTCCGATTTTGAGAGTTTAGATAAATAAATAAGTAAATAAATAATAATAAAGCACTTAAACCGTCATATTGGACGATGAATAAAATGCTGCTCAAATGAGTCAGGGCTCCATAAAGCTTAGAGCGCTACAATCCTTATTACCGTTACAAGATATACACCTCCAATGCTTTTTAATGTTTCCGTATTTATTTAGGTCACCTTCCCAAGTTTTCCGAAGAGCAAACCAAAAATTTTGGAGTCTTCATGTGAAAAAGGACTAAAAACACGTATTATATACAGGGAGGTAAATTTCATATTAGATAGTGTTATTGGCGGCACTGACTTCTTATGTCCTTAGAGAGGACCATCCATGATGAAGAGTTACCGACGATGCTGCTTGAGTGTCTAGTCAACACTTGAGCATGTGCCGCTATATGAGCGTTTGGGGTTAGGTAGTTAGTCCACCGCAAAATAAATAGCGCTACGGTGGAGTTACGACGCTGCGTGATGGAGTGTGCAAACTATTTTAAAGCTCTGTGGTCCGTGCTATCAACTTATTTAAGGTGGAAATAAACCACTAAGTTATTTCCCTCATCGTCTAAAGAATATATAATTGTGAATTATTATACAACAAAAAATTTGTTTCTTCCATATTTTGGAGCAGGTGTCCGCCACCATAATTATCAGTTCTTCAAAGTAGTTTAGACGCTATATTGGAATCGCAATCTGATCCTTTGGATTGTAAATTTGTTTTTTTATTTCCAATATTTATGATTAAAGTTTGACTACTATTCATTGGTTTTGGTTTTACATGATCATTGTACTCCCATGATTTCCTTTACCGTTCTGGAGCTCATTGTTACTTCCGTCATGACAACTGAGCACTACCCTTAAATAGAAACTTTTTAGAATATCCCGATTTTATCGAAAATGGGATCTAAGCATTTAAATTAAGTTATTATATTTTTAAAACATCTTCATGACAAATGAAATACATATGTTTATCTGCTGAAAATGTCCTCAAAATTCCTTTTTACTCTGAATCACTTTAAATAACTTTAAAGTGTAAGAGATAAATAAGGTTTTACTTACATAGAATGTATATCTTGCTGTAAAATACAACTTTTGTCTGATACATTTTATTTTGTAAGGCCAGTCGTTTTAGATTTACTCTTAATTATATTCAACAATTCCACAAAAGTTGTATTTTCTAAAAGGGAAAGTACTTCTGCCGTACTTGGGTGTGGAAACTACTTCGTTAAGGTTCAAAAATTCAATACAGAGACTTCAGTGGCAACACCTATACGTTTGGATGTCCCCTTAATTAAAGCTTATTTTCAAATAAACCCCTTCCTGATATGAAATGGTAAGGGGCACTTTAGACCTTTAAACGCTAGCACAAGCTATTATAAAACAGCAATAAACAATTTACAATCAAAATATAATTTCAAAGACTTCTCCTAAACAACCAGTTAAAAACATGTGATTATCACTTAATATCTACTGTATTCCCTTGTAACTACAATAAGATGTTTATCTTGAAGCAGATAGAGAAATAAGTGTTTGTACAAGAGTAGAGAAAGTCATGTGAGTGAACCACATAAGTACTATCCGTGCTAGTACGGGTGATATTGAAATTAAAGTTTTATTATACAATTGGAAAAATAAATATAATTTTTATATTGAAATACTCAAAAAACAGCTACATCTACTACTTGAGTTAATATTCGGACACTATAAGACTTTACATTTGGATAATAAATAACCAAACAATATGAACCCTCTAAAACAAATAATATACTGATTAAATGAAGACTAATAAATCAAAATATTAGTAATAAGACAAATATTAATACCGAAAACTAAAACAATTTACAGTAACCTTTCCTAATATGTAACACAAACACAAATATATCTTGACCTAACGCTAACCATTATAATTCTATTTTGAACCAAAGCAAAGTTAAAATTAATTAAAAAATTTAAATATAATCCGTGTACTATTATTAAGAAATATACCCAGTTATAGCTACAAATAAACAGTTAAAGTGTTACTTGAGATAAACACTGACCTGCTACCTGCCCAGTAGAAAATTAATATATATTAAAATGTGTTGTAATTACTATTAAATACTCAGTAATAATACAGAAGAGCAGCTCCAAGGTGTAGGAAGTTATAAATATATATATATTAACTTAAAATTTTCAAATTGCTTAGATTATTACAGTAATAGACAATTATTAACAAATTGGCTCTAATGGTAGATAAAGTAATTGAAATGAATCCCCTAACGAAATATTGGACATGAGAACTGATTCTTACTGAGCACTCGATGATCTAAAGTCTAATGGACAAAATATCTGGGCTAGACCAACAAATAGCTGCCTTACCCGCTGTACATCACGACTTGTTATAGAAGTAGTGAACGTTCACGTAATAATATCCGTAGTAAATACCGAACTAGATCAATCCGAAGTGACCTAACTAAACACGGAAACATTAAAAAGTATTTGATTTCTATATTTTGTTACGGTAATAAAAATGGCAGCGCTCCAAGCTCTGTGGAGCCCGGAATAATTTAAGCATCATTTCATTCACCGTCAAATTTGATAGCTTGGGAGCTTTATTATTTATTTATTATTCATTTATTCATTCAATCAATCATTCAATCATTCACTCATTCATTTAGTCCGGAGTCTGTCGCGCTGGAGGATAAACTAAACGTGAAATGTATGACATCAATGTTACTGATATTTAAGGAATTCTTTGTTATTAAAGAACTCCTATTATGTACATTATGCATACTTTGTGCCCTTGCTGTACTTTTGTTTCCGATTGCTTTTCTGGCGCCATCTTCAATTTATATTCAGACAGTTGAAGACCTGGAGCAAAATGCACAGAGCATGCGGTCGGCAATGTAGCACAATAAACCTAAAGCGCTGTGTAATATAACAAAGTGGTCCCATAATAATGCTTACCCTGGAGGTTTCCTCGTGTCAAATAAAGATCCCGTACCAATACTACGCAAGTCCCGATTTCATTTCATAAGTTCTAAGCGATGCATATGAAAGAAGTAGGTTACTTACTCACATTTGTATACAAAATACAACAATAATAGCCACAACATTAATCACCAAAAGGTTGTTGGAGCAAATGTCTTTCGTGGGTTAAGTTTCAAATGTTGGTTAAACATTTAGTCCCTTTATCTTTCCTTAAACAACCAACAAATATATAATAATTGTTATCTTACATTTGGAGAAGGTGGAAAAGCAAACCTTTGTGGAAGAGTGGATTGAGAAAGTAGTGTGAGTGAAATATATTAACGTGATGTTATAAATATACGCTATGAATAAGACTAAATTGTTGTTATATTAAGTTGCCCTCCAGAGACGCAACACTTGCATCGCCAGTAATGGAGGAACGCGTGCCTCTGCCAAGAGATGGCTCTACCTGTAATATTGTATAGTCGAAAAAAGGAAAGATTTATAAATATTAGCAAAGATAAGTAACAAAATTTAATTATATTGTTTAGATATAAACTAAATTGAATTTATTTCTATGGCATGGAAACGAAGAGTAGTTACACCATACAGCGAGATAAAATTAAAAAACTAGTAATTGTCTATGGGAAATGAGGTCTTCTAAATTGAATATATATGTAGAGCTATTTGCTTTCGCCTATATATATTTTTTGGCCTTGAAGTCACTTGATTTGTGTCCAGATATGAGATAATATCTAACAAACCAGTTATTGTATATGACAAAGAAAGGTTTACCAAAAAGTATATACTGCTTTCTGTTCTTGTACCACATGGGTTAAATGTTACTACAGTCTACATCATACATGTAGTGTTTACTGCTATAATGTTTACATTTCTATCTTAGAAATGTGTAAGCAACATTCTTGTGATTCTCCTTCATCTACACGTGCATGATGAGCGGATTTCGCTTAACTACGTTTGTATGGATTATACTTCTCTTCCTATTAGTAGTGGTGGTGTGTAGCTTTCAATCTAGATGTCCCTTCTTCGATTGTCGGTCCAGTTCCGCTAACTGGATAAGGTATTTTTCGGGGCTTCGCTTATCCTGGAAGATTTGGGGAAACACAGACGTTAGCTCATAGGTTACTGTTAATTTGTATATAAATTAGCCAGAATTACGACAATATTTAACTATTATTCCAATTGGACTACCATTGTCATTATTCTTGGCATATTGACGATGGGGTGATGTACTTACATATTTAGTTGCAAAATAAATTGCGCTGTATTATTACCAGAGCATTATTCACACGTACATACAGTGTTGTCAACCATATTGCATTGAATCTCGCTACAAGTTGAACAAAATCCCACTACGTTCCGCTACAAACCTTTCTCTTTGAGGTGACAAGATGACCAAGACAATGGATTAATGGTGATTATGATAATCCTGTAGTTGCTGTTTAATGAGGGTATAAATATACCCAATAAATTAATAGTTCACTACAAATAAGTGAAGGGGAATGTGTACTGGCTGCCTACAATGGATTTAGGTTCACGAGAGTCAAAATATTCTATTGTCACTGTAGAACGTCTTGAAAAATTGTACATGGATTTTCCAAATTTCATCAGTTACTGGGTATGAGATAGAGCAATTGCATTTTTAATGTCAAGTTTTAATCTTTTTAGGTCACAGTGTGTTTGAGACTTCAGTTTATTCCTTTTTTTAGATGTCATCCATCATGGAAAACCATCTTTTCACATATGCGTTTCCATGCAATAACACAAATACTAGTTTGGCCAATTTTGAGTACTCTGAACCAGAATACAAGGGTACGGTTTGATTCAATTAAATTTGTTATAATATATAATTGGTGATATCAACGCATCGTACTAAGCAGTACTATTCACTTGACAAGTTGAATGTATGATATAAATTGCAATGAAGCCCGATGGTAGCGAACGTTACATCATGCTACTACATAAGGTTATCGTAGCTTGTATAAACTTGTTGATAACTTGACACCCATCTAGTAATACGTTTATACTGTCAGGCCTGGTGTTTGCCATAAATAAATAATAACGTGAGCTTCCATCCCCATTAGAGACCCTTCAAAGGCATTTTCCTAAGAATAATTTTCTAATATTATGACGTCCGCTGCCCAAAGGAAGGTTACAGGTTGAGATGGGCGAATTCGGATACATTCAGCTAAATATATCTTGAGAATTTGATGCCAAAAGGCGTTACTGAAGCAGTACTAATCCTACGCCTAAAAACGTAAAACTCTGTCAAAAGCAGAATATGTGAAGTCCAAAGAAACCGAAGTATTTGATTAAAATGTCCCTTCTAACAATGTAGCAAGCTCTATTGGACACTATCAGAAGAATAATTACCAACCTTAAAGGCAGGTGTCTCTGGTACTCAGAAAGGAACCGTGGCGCTTATGATGTGTTAGCGCGTGAGTCTGAAAGTCTCTGTATCAAACATGGCGGAGGGAGTAAAGCAGTGCCAGGGGTCACTTACAGCAAGTTAATGAACCTCAAGCATAATAAGGCTGTCTTCCTAGTCATTATCACCATCATGTCCGCTTGGGTAGCGAGGTGGTAGCAAATCCGCCTCAAGTTTAACAGGTCCCGAATTCGTATCTCGGTCATGGTGAGTTACCTGTGTAAGGTTTCTTCCGAGGTTATCCCTTATCCTAAAAGACGAATGTCGGGTAACTCCAAGCTCAATGCACCCTGGACTCATTTGAGCAGCATTTCACCCATTTCATTCATCGTCCGATATGACTTAACGTTGGAGGAGGTAATCTACTAAAAACAACTATTATTATTTAATCACCTTCACCGTCTTCTTCTTTATCTTCATCTTCTCCTTTTTCTTCTTCCTCTTCTTCTTCTTTTTCTTCATTTTCTTCTTCATCTTCTTCTTCGTCATCTTCATCTTCTTCTTCTTCTTCATCATCTTCTTCATCTTCTTTGTCTTCTTCATCATCATTATTTACATAATGAGGAGACAAAGATTTTTCTTACCTTCCTCATACAAGAAGCTCCTGGTTAATATCTCTTGGCCTTCGAAGTAAAATGCAAATGCAAAGTCGCTATATAGCGACAAGCTCTATAAGCATTTTTCTATAGTATAGGCCTATTGAATTTTCCTAATCCCGTTGTAGCCAGAAGGATTAGTTGTATACTATCGTTTAGTTTGATAAACATGAAGTATGTAGAGGAATAAGTTTAACAACGTTTGGTACTCCCAGAATTCAAAGCTCTAGCGAATATAATAAAGGAAATATAATAATATATCTGGTATTATAAAGTGCTAGGTACATCTTAAACAAACATTGAGGTCATGAATGTTGTTTAATTAATTTTAATTTATCCATATTAGTGAGCCAAGAAGACAAAACAAAAATATAACAACATAAACAAACTCATAATAACAATAATGTGAAGAGGAAATAATATTAGAACAACATGCGTAGTAAATAAAGTAACATAAATGGGAGCATTGTCATTTCCTTTCAGTACTATTAGAGCAAATTAAATAAAGCATATATAACACAACCAAAAATGTAATATCCACACTTATAAAAATGCGTATCTGTCACGAACCCTCGAAGAAATGTAAAGCGGCAGGTCGCTCTTCATGTGAATTTCTATTTATTGATTGTTCGAGTTCCAACAAAACTTGAATGAAGAAGTGTTTTACCGTCAGCATGGTGCTCGACGGTGTATATCCCCATTCGCAGCAACTTGTACTGTTGTTATTATTCCGTGTTTGGGAAACACGAAAGAATTCTATCTGAACAAATGGGGCCATTAACGATGGTTATGTCCTCTGCGCGAGTGAACAGAATAGTCGGGGAAATGACTTCCTAATAATTATTACATACGTAAGGTTCAATCTCCTGTTAACTGTATAATGTTCCCATTTTGTCATCGAAATATTGACCGGAGTTTTAATAACCTGGCCATGAGCCCAAAGACATTGTGTAAGTCGGCAGAGCTTTTTCAGCAGATTTTACATGAATTGTAGTTTAAAGCAAACTTCAAAGTTGTCATGGTTCTAAAGAAAATATCTGGAAATTCAACAGACTATAAGATCACAAAAGGTGATATCAAAGGTTAAACTAAACCACTGACAGTCAATAGTAAAGGGGAAGTTTATAAAATCAGACCTAAAGCTTTCTTGGCGACGAATATGCTCATGTTGTTCTCGGGATGCAAGCCAGGTGAAAAGACGATTAGAAAAAGACGTTTCGGTAGAGTGCATCTCTCCCATCAATAGGATATATATAAAAATTTATAACCCCAAACGAATCACTGGATATAACACAAACATAAGTTAAATTTAACCACTGGAACGTCAGCTCTTAGAGGGTCAAGGCCTATCAGCCCGACTGCCGCCCTCACGCCCACTAACGTACGGCAGAAGTGGGCGATCATCCAACCGATTCGGAGACCAAATGTGGTCAGCATCTCGGCATCCCCCAGCCGCAACGTTGGTTTCCGTGACCAGGGCAGCTAGCGTAAGCCCCTCACTTTCCTCACGATCCTGAGTGGGCACTGGTCCTACACCTGGAGCCTAAAATACCCATTACATGGGCGGAATTGAGACCGGGTCGCTTTCCGTGGCCAGGGAACAGGGCATGCTGCCTTAGCACGCTACGCCATGGCGCAGGACAACACATATACAAACAAAATCAAAACACTATTAAAATTCGAGTTACTGAACAAAAGACTGTTGTTAGTAAATTAAATGCCAGGTCAGGAGATGGCGTGGGTGCAGAAAATTAATAGCGTCAAAGAAACGCAAATACTTGATTATCAAGCTGTATTGATCTGTGTTTCTTAAGTCGACAGATTTCCATTTTAAGGCCGGTTTTCGGGAAAAGCTGAACTGAAATCCAGTATCGCGATTAAGTGTGTCACTCTCGTAGGAAATGGCCAAAGCCTCCTTAATTCTCTGCTCCCAGGAATTGTTGCATTTTGCCAAGATGTTCGTCTTCCAAAAGTTGGCCCTATGATTGTTATAAAAACAATGCTCTGCCGTCCCAGACTTCTCATGTTGCATTAAACGAATAAAATTAAGTTAAATAACAAACTGAAGTACGAAATATACCAGAGATTAAATAAAACAGTAGTCAAAACATGGCATGGGATGTTCACCATTTTCTGAACTTGTAAAGTAGGAAAGCCAACTGGGATGTAACAGAAATTCCTTCACAACAAATTTACCTATGTCTCATTTACTACATAAAATGTCTTTTGTCCTCTTTAACCGTCTCCGCATAAATCGCTATTACTGCTGAATTTTGAAATGAGTGATATACTTTGTACAGCCAAATTCATACAGCACTTTTGCAATCTTTAATGCAAATGCAAATAACTGAACTATGTAGTACACCAATAGAAGTGACTGTCGAAATTACAAAGGAAACGACGGTCTTGAGGTCATATGAGTCTAAATACTGCTTTCGTCAGAACTCTCAAAGCCTCCATCCTTTTCTTTTCTCCCTCTCTCCCATTGCGAGTACATCAGTGTGCGTAACTTTCAGCAGCGTGGGCCAAATAGAATACAGCTGAAAAATATTAATTTCTAAATTTAAATTCAGAGGAATCCCTGGATGAACCACAAAGATTTAAAAAAAAGCCTCAAATCTAAATACAAACACTTCAGTGGGTCAAAACTGGTTCTGTTCAACGGCAATTAATACGTCTAGCTTTAATTATTTTCAAGCTCTTTGTTCCAAATGACCTGTATATCAGCTACACTGTCAGAGATAGAAACAATGTTAGTACACAAACAATGTTAGTACACAAACAATGTAGTTCCAGTTTAAACACTACAAATATTTCAAATATATTTTAATGTGTAAGCCATTTTCCGACATGCTATTCGATTAAATTTTGCAAATCTTGTACTCCTACCTCTAAATTCAGGTGTTATATTTATTTTGTCAGTGGTGAATGCAAGGAGAGTGACTTTCAAGGTAACCTTAGAACGACCTTCTGTGTAAACAATTGACAATCGCCCCAAGGCTGCCATTTTATACTTCCCTCGCTCGTACAAATAATTATCCATCAGTTAATATAGAGAGGAGTTTACCTGGATTCTTTGAAATCTATGGGCAATAATTTAACAATTGTTTCCTTACTGCCCTTCTGGTTCTATGTAACGAGAAGCAAGCTATTAATTAATAAATGTACCCAAATTTAGCAAGAATGTATTTTTGGCTACGTTTACATTCATTTCTTAAAGTAAACAGGTATTGTTTGACAAAGTCATATGAGTTTAATAAATCACAGTGTTGACAGAGAAAGGAAGAACGTTTGAATAAGAATGTTATATTCATAAATGAATTAGCATTTGAGAGTGATATGCTCGCTTTTGTGTCCGCATGTGCATTTACATAGGGGCACAAGCCCCATATGACAGAAAGTATATTTGAATTATATAATTATTACAATTTGGTAAAATAGTTCCTCTCTCTTTTTTCTTACACTGGCCAATGCATAGAGGTCCAAATAACAAAGTCAAATGGATAGCGTCTAGCTCTTAAGCATCTCCCCATCGTTTAAAAGCAGCTGTGTTCCAGTACTGCACATTTACAGAAAGGAGATCAGCAGCAGTAAGGCAATGTCTGGCACCATCTATCTCAGTTGGCATGGCGGAAGTAAGAATGGCTTCCACAACGGCAAAGAAAATAAGGTGAGTAAAATGACCATGTACAATCAATAACAACCAATAGTACTTAAACGACAATCATATGTATTAAAAATGAAAACAAAAGTAAAAGATCTATAATAACCTGATTACAATACTACTTTAAAGAACTTATAATTATAATGGCGGCCTCCTGCTCCAAACTAAGGAAGACATATTTTAGGTGTAAAAATTCAGAATTATGTCTTCCTTAGAGAATCAACGGAACAAACTTAGTTGTCTATATCCACTTTATATAAGTTGATAGCATGGACCCCAGAGCCTTAGAATACTTTGCACACTCCTTCCCGCAGCGTCGTAAATCTACCACAGCGCGATCTATTTTGACATGGACTAACTAACCTCTTACGCTCCTGGCGGCACAATCACATGTGTTGACTAGACACCCAAGTTACACCACTGATAACTCACACAGCACATAGTGTCATTGAAGGTATACCCCGCTTCGAAGAGGAGGGGCGTTCGACTTATAGCCATCCCGGGACATTGTCCCTAACTGGCATAGTCATCGATAACTCTTCATTATGTATGGTCCTCTTTAAGAACTACAGAAATCAATGCCGCAAATAACACTACTATGTATGAAATTTTCCTCCCTGTATATAATACGGGTTTTAGTCCATATTCGCATGTAGAATGCAAAATTCTTGATTTACTTATCCAAAAAATTTGGAAGGTGAACTAAACCGGAGACATTAAAAGATATTTGAGTTCTATATTTTGTAACGGTAATAAAGATAGTCAAGCTCTAAGATCTGTGGAGCGTTCACTAATTTGAGCATCATTTCATTCATCGTCTAATATGACGGTTTGAGAGCTTTATCAATTATTTATTTATCTAAGTACTGAAAACCGAAATCTTAAATCAAAGTAATATCAGAGAGAACATTCCTCTGTGTAAGGTAAGGTACTTATTGAATAAGCAACGGGGAGAATATCAACAACATTCAAAACTTAGACAAACGTTGTCATGAATAGTTGGATGAAACGACTATAATATCCATACACTAATTGGTAAATTAAAACCCAGAAAATACCTTAACGAAAGGATTATAAACTGTTTCATATATTAGGTTTGAATTTTCTTTCCTTCAATTCATTCCGGTAGCTAATTCACTGGGACATATCGTACGTTATGTGTACCGTTCTTCGGTACATCGTTCCTCTGTCACCTAGCCAGTCATGGTATCTATGAAAAACCTGTTTTTCAAAGGCTTTCAGAGCTGCTGGGTTCTTCTTCAGGACTTTAAGGATTAATGATACAATAAGAATATTTGTGAAAGGTGTCAAAGCTTCTAACTTACATTATAAACTGTATGTTAGATACCTAGTTACAGATGAGTCACGTGGTTTACGTTTAGTATAATATGGAACAATTTACAAGTTTGGTTTATATACCTCTAGGTAATCTACTTATGATGTGCTAGAGTTGCTCAGAAATAGTTCCAAACGGATAAAATGGAAATGAATAAAACCATGCAAGAAATAAGTTGAAACCTTTTCACTTATACAATTCTCTGAAGACACAATGTTTCTTTTCTGCCTTATATGAAATATTTCGTGTAATATTTCTCTAAATTATTATACTTAACATTTGCATCTACTTTGCAGTTAAAACAAAACATTACTGTTCCAATATGTTGCAAAAGGTGCTCAATGACTAAGTTACATACCTATACAATTTGCAATTATAACTTCAGCGCCATCTGCAACGTTTTAGTGTACTTTGTGTTGCACGAGACGGCGTGTCGCTGTGATCAGTCAGTCAGGAAACACGCGGGATATTTAAACTGCAAGTTAGTACAGGTCTTTTCGTTGGTCTGTATTCTAGCGGTAAAATTGCACTTTTTGTAGAATTGCACTGGACCCAAAATTACAATGTCGAGATTCTTTTGTAAATGGAACACCCGAATATGGAGAAAATCCTCCCAAAATAACCCAGTACACAAATGTACGTTAAATACCAGAGTGTTATATAAGTTTAGCTTCTTATAGGACGACAAGCAAGACTTTCAAGAAAGTCTCCGAATAACAAACTACCCCTTAAATGGAAACATTTTAGAATATCTCGATTTCATCGAAATGGTATCTAATCATTTTAATTAAATTGTTATATTTTTAAAACATCTTCATGACAAATGAATATGTTCATCTGCTGGGGATGTCCTCAAAATTCCTTTTCACTCTGGATTACTTTAAATAACTATAAAGTTTAAGAGATAAACAAACTTTTACTTCACATGGAATGTAGGTTGTGTTGTTAAATACCATTTATGTCTGATACATTTTATTTTGTAGGACCAGCCGTTTCAGATTTACTCCTGATTATACTCCACAAATCCTCAATAGCTATATTTTCTAAAGGGAAAAGTCCTTCTGCCGTACTTGGGTGTGGAAAGTATTTCGCTAAGGTTCAAAAATTCTTTACAGAGCCTTCAGAAGCAACACCTATACGTTTTGATGCCCCCTGAATTTAAGCTTAATTTCAAATTAGCCCTGTCCGGATATGAAATGGAAAGAGGCAATTTGGATCATAGAACGCTAAGACAGGCTAATGTTAAAACAGGAAAAAATTATATTCACATTATAATTTCAAAGACGTCCCCCAGACAACCGTTTAAAAACATCTATTACGTAATGTATACTGTATTCCCTTGTAACTACAATAAACTGTTTATTTTGAAGTAGATAGAGAAATAAGTGTTTCTGCAAGAGTAGAGAAAGTAATATGACCGTATCACATCAGTACTATCCGTGGTAGTACGGATGGTATTGAAATTAAGGTTTTATTATAAATCGGAACAATAAATATAATTTTATATTCAAATATTAACACAATATCTGCATCTCCTTCTTGAGTTAATGTTCGGACACTATGAGATTTTACATTCGGATAATAAATAACCAAACAATATGAACTCTCTGAAACAAATAATATACTGATTTAATGAAGATCCATAGTTCAAAATATTAGTGATAGGACAAATATTAATAGCGAAAATTAAAACAATTTACGGTAAACGTTCCTAAGATATAACACAAAGACAAATATATCTTGACCTAATACTAAACATTTTGAACTGAAGCAAAGTTAAAACATAATTAACAAATTTAAATGTAATCAATGTAATATTATTAAAAAAGAATCACGAACATAACCTACAGATCAACAGTTAAAGTGTTACTTGAGGTAAAACCTGACCTCCTACCAGACCTATAAACAATTAATATATATTAAACTGCATTGTAATTACTATTAAATATTCAGTAATAATACATAACAGCAGCTGCAACATGTAGGAAGTTATAAATGTACAGATATTTTAACTGAATGGTCAAGTTGCTATTGAAATTATTAAAACAATGAATTATTAGTGACAAATTAGTTATAATGTCAGATAAAATAATTGAAATGCGTCCCCGTAACGAACTGTTTTCCATGAAATGTGATTCTTAATGACAAATCTATGTTCTTGTGACATTGCGCGAACTAATGGCCAAAATTTCTGAGCTAGACCAACAAACAGCTGCCTTACCCACTGTTCATCACGACTTATTTTAGGAGTAGTGAACGCCCACGAGGTGATAATGTCCGTAGTAAATTCCGAAACGGATCAATCCTAGGTGAGGTAACTAAACACGGAAGCATTAAAAAGTATTTAAGTTCTCCATTTTGTAACGGTAATAAGGATGGGAGCGCTCTAAGCTCTGTGGAGCCTGGACTAATTTAAGCATCATTTAATTATCGTTCAATTTTTTTGTTTGAGGGCTTTATTATTCATTCATTCACTCATTCACTCAATCATTAATTTAGTGCAGATAATTGTAGTAGTATATCCATATAATCTGTTCTTGAGACCTGTAACAAAGGAGATAATGTATTTATTTTCGGAACTATATACACTTAACTTTAAACACCACGCAGTTAAATATTATTTTAAATATCGCTAATCTATGAAAGGTAGAAGTATTTCGTTCGAGAAAAAACTACAAATGTGAGTATTGGAAATGCATTAGAAATGAAGAAAGTGAGGTTAAACTGTTTAAGGAATGTATGTGCGAAAAACGAAGAGAGCGAAAATAACGTCAATAACAAAACTATCGATAAATACCTGTGTTGATACTGGAATGCTATATAAAAGCACCTACGTTTCATGTGGCAAAAGTGTTTTTATTTTCCTTTGAAGCTTAAATAAATGTGTGCCGAACTCACTGGTTAGGTATAGGGAAACTGAACCGTCCTGGCGCAACTAACTGATGCAAACCCACCTCCCTCCCGTAGGTCAGTCTTTCAAGTATCGGAATACATTTTCTCGCGTCTGTACAGTAAATCAAGATTGACCACTGCGCCAACTCCTCTTTATACTAAACCTAATCCTACTTTCAGTGCAGCTTAAGGTATAGTTCGCAAGCTTTTTGCAGGTTTCCACAAGAAAATCTGCTCTACTAAATGTATATAAAACAATTGCGTCATCACACCTGAAAAGTAGAGAATCAGCGCAGTTTTCAAAATCTTGTAGCGAAAAACTTAGAAAGGAACCCTGAACCAAGTATGTTGCCATATCGCCTGTTTTTATGGATATTACAATTCAGCTCTATCTCCTATTTTAGCTTCCAAGGAATGCCTAAAATGTAAACGAATAGACTGTAGAATTACAAGTAATGATTAAATTACTTAAATAATTAAAGAATTGCAAGTAAAGATGTACAGATAATCATTATGTCCATTTTACATGCTTTGCGCACTTGCTGTATTTTTGTCTCCGGTTCTTTCTCTGACGCCTTCTTAGGTTTTATTATTCAGACAGTTGAAGACCTGGACCAAATTGCGCAGAGCATGCGGTCGGTAATGTAGCACAATAAACCTAATAACGCTGTCTAAACTTACAAAATGGTACGATAATAATTCCTACCCTGGACGTTTTCTCCTGTCAAATAAAGATCCTGTACCGATATTACGCAAGTCCCGAACTCTATGTTCAAATGCTGCACTTCATAAACTCTAAACGGTGTGTATGAAAGAAGGATGTTACTTACTCACATTTGTATATAATATACAACAATAATAGCAACAACAGTAACCACTAAAAATATTGTTGGAGCAAATCTCTTTCGGGGGTTTAGTTTTAAATGTTGGTTAAGCATTTAGTCCATTTATCCTTCTTGTAACAACAAGGAAATGTGTAAGAACTTTTATCTTATATTTTTAACAGGTGTAAAAATAAGCCTTTGCGGAAGATTGGATTAAGAAAGTAGTGTGAGTGAAATATATTAACGTTTTGCTATAAATATACGTTACGAATAAGACGATTTTGTTATTTTAAATTGTCCGCCAGGGAGGACCAGTAATAGAGCAACGTGTTCCTCTGCCCAGAGATGGATCTACCTGTAAAATTGCATAGCAGGAAATAAAATTTTCTAAATATTCGCAAAGATAAGTAACAAATTGGAATTACGTTATTTAAATATAAAGTACTTTTAATTGATGCCTATGGCATTGAAACGAAGAACAGCTGTACCATACATTGAGATAAAATCTAAATATGTAACATTTTTTTTGCGAAAAGAAGCCTTCTAAATTGAATGTATGTGTAGAGCTTTTTGCTTCGCTTGCTATGACATCGGTGTTATGGAAGATGACCTCTGTCCATATGATATTTTGAGTATATAATTTCTAACAAGTATCTCCAGTATATAGAATGTGCTGCTGATTTAGTTGTCATACTGGTATGTTTTCATGGTTAAGACTAAGTGATCCGTGGTTCATATCCAAGTTATGGCTCCGGCTCTACCTTTCCACGGTTACTGTCACAGCATAGTTAATTACTTTATACCTCTCGCTTACATATATTTTGCTTTAATGTCACTAGATTTTGTGTCCAGAACTGAGATAATACCTAACAGCCAGTTATTGTTTATGACTAAGAAAGTTTACGAAATTGTATTTACCGCTTTCTCTTCTTCAACCACATGGGTTTAATGTTACTACAGCCTACTCCATACATGTAGTGTATACAGCTATAATATTGTCACCCAAATGTTCGAACACTCCATAGAGCAGGCAAGCAGGAGACGGTCGGCTTTCGCCCCGCTCCCTCGTTTGTAAGGAGGGATGCCTGGGACAAAAAACATCACTGCGCTGTCTCTTTCTGTTCCCGCTGTGTTCTCGAACTTACGGGATATTTCATCTAATCTAGAACCTTCCAGATCGGCTAGGTAACCCTATATAAGCAACACGTCGGGCAAGAGGAGTGAGTCAGAGTCAGAGTTTTTGGCGAGCAGTGTAAGAGTGCAGGGTACGACGAGAAGACTGTGTACGTGCATCAGAGTATTTTATGTAATTACGAGTGCAAGTGAAATTGTAACGGACGAACTGGTGAATCGTAATTGTGTGCATTACGCAGTCCTGTGTAATTGGCAAGTGTTCAACTGTAAGTCGCTGGAAATAAAGAACATTTTTGAGTGGTGTAATTGGACTTTTCATTTCACGAACACACAAAGTCACATTATTTACACTTGCAGGTGAAATAATCTGTATGATGCCACCCCTGGATGATCAATTTGTTTTCATTTTTCATTTTCTATCTTAGAAATGTGTAAGCAACATCCTTGTGATTCACATTCATTTACACGTGAATAATTAGCGGCTTTCACCTAACTACGTTTATATACAATTAGACTTTCCTTCCTAATAGTAGTGGTTCTGTGTACTTTATATTCTAGAGGTTCGTAGTTCGAATGCCGGTCAGGACCCGCCATCTGGGTAAGGTATTTTTTGCGGGTTTCCCTTATTTTGAAAGATTAATGTACGTTATCTATAATCTTCATGGACGCTGGACACATTTGAGCAACATTGCACCCATTTCATTCACCGTCCGATATGACTTAACGTTGGAGGGCGTAAAATTTCCAAACCAAAAGAAAAAAAACTATCTCGATATGCCAACTTCTATCTAAAATACAAGACATAGATTGTCATACGAATAACCTTATACAACCAGCAAACCTACAAATGTGTATCCATATTTCCTTGAGTTGTTCCAAAATGATGTGATTCAGAGGTTGCACTATTACAAAAACAATATCTTCACCCCCTCAAGTGTATTCCGATGCACGCGAGACTGACCTACTTACTATTAATAGTAGAGGAAATAAAATATACGATAAATTTAAATTACAAAAAAGTACCAGGCATTCGAAAGTACAGACCAGTACTAAGGAATACTGCGAAGCTAATAATGGTACAAGCAGTAAGTTTACATAGGCAGCCTATGACACGCGTATGACACTATCGTTGTGGCTTCGAATCGAAATATGCCGCGGTCTAATCCCGAGAGCCTAAGAGTCTAGCTGGATTTCTTTAATTTTATATTTCTCACTTTTTAATTAAATGTTACAAAAGTATCATCGTTGCTCACAAAACTGAAATTCTGATAGAATAATACAAGCTAAAGGTCTGCCAGCTAAACGAAAGAGTGGATATAGCCAAATTAGTCGTACCCAATGCCATCTGCTGGGAACACTTAGAAGCACAGTGTCATTCCATTTTAGGTTCCCATTAATGGATGCTTCTGTTTTTGACGGACGCACGTTCACAAAGTTAGGCGAATGTAAATAATTATTTGTAACAAATATATACAAGAACTCCTTTTACTACGGTTATCGCCTTTAAAGTCATCCTAAAGCCAACAGATTGAAATTTTTTTACTGATCCCTTTATGCCTACTGAACTTCCGTATTGCCCTTGCATGTAGGTACACGACATTAGTAATAGAATATGTTGCACCTGAAGGGCGACAATTATGTGAATGAAACACGTACGATTTTTTCTAGATTCCACATAGGCACACACTCACACAAACTTGCCCAGCGTGCGCGCGAGGAGAGAGGAAGAATGACAGAACCACTTCATGTCGCATTACATATGTGAATCTTTCCACAAAATGCATCTTCTACTGTTCAGCTCCCTTCAAAACAATATTTGTCCTCTCATGTTTTAGACGTACAGCAATAGTTCCTATCCAACCGTGCCCCATAGACCGATATGTGGATATCTTATTTTTGGTTGGAATGCAACATTTTCTCTACTTACATTAGTAGATAGTAGACCACCAAAGGCTATTCATACACTACGTAGCATTTGCAGAACTTGGAGTGTGTCAGGGAGAAGATATGGAAGTCCATCCATGCCCCATCTGCCTTACTTTTATTACAAGCGGCGTCCAGAAAAACGTTCTGCTTCAATTTATCTCCGCTCCAGCGCTGCGATGGCAGTTCCTGACATGCGCGGTAGACGCTCCGTATCAAGGAGAAAAAACTGCACCATTGTGAGATCGCTGTCGGCCAAGTACACTTTGTTGTGCTTGTTTACAATGTCGATATTGATTGAAAATCCTGCCGCTTGTGAAAACAGAACTGTGATTCGTTTTCTGAATTCTATGAAAGAGAAAAATATTGAAATTTATCAGTATATTTGCGATCTCAAAAATTTTGGTGTTTCTACACAACAGCGCACGATCAAACACTGCAAATGCTACGAAAATCATCCTACAGGGATTTGGCGGGGACGTTTTTGTCCAGCCCCCCCCCCGTACATCCCTTACCTCGCTCCTAGCGACTTTCATCTGGTTTTGCATCTCAAATCATTCCCTGGCGGCCAACACTTCAACAATGACAAAGAGCTGAAAAAAATGTTTCCGACTGGTTGAAGACACAGGCGGAAAACTTCTATGAAGGAGTTATACAAAAATGTTTCCTTCGTTATGATGAATGCATGCAAAATTTCGGCAGTTATCTGGAAAATTAGTTTAAGGGTTGTAGAATTTTGAGCAATAAATAATTTTTGTGTATCTGTACACAATTTAGTTGTATTACCTAACAGAGCTAACTTTCTGGACGTACCTCATATTGTTTGTCTGTTGTTAGGAATAGCCGGGACTACGTGAAATTGCAAATTTTAGATCATCATCCACAACAAATACTTTGTGATACATTGTACAACAATTCTTTCAAAGTAAGGAGGTTAAATTAATTACCTGGTTTGTGGCATATCTATATGAGGGAAAAGAGAAAGTGGAAATAAACACTGATATCAGCTATCAAAAGGTAGGATCAAGTTGTAAAATAATAGTAGATAGAGTACTGCAAAGTTCAGTGTCAGGACATTAACTATTTCTCTTCTATATGTACGACACATCACCTTCTATAAAGAATATCACAGGTATAACTTTATCTGCTGATGGAACTAGTGTCCTGGTGATCAGTAAATATTGAAATTAGTGTGTAATTTATTACAATCATAATTAGAATTGTGTCATATAGGTTTTTGTTTAAAGCTAATAAATTATATGCGAAGTTAGACAAAACAAAGCTTCTTACACATACAACTCATCATACTTCATGCTCTGCGATAGAAACTGGGATTAATATTGTGTTATTAAAAGAAATTGACTGCATCATATTTCTGGGCTTTCAATTACAAGTATATATCTACAGATTGGCAAGTTCACATAAACTATCACTTACACAAAATCAGCTTTGTTCGTTGTCCTATCGGAGCACTAGTGAATAAACGTTCTATGGATACACTAATATTAGTATACTATTGATATTGTAACTCTAGTTTGGAATATGATGTACTATTATGAGACAACCCAGTAGTACTTGACTGGACTGGACTACTTTGCGGAGGGGCATTGACACGGAGAGTTAGTTGCGGTCTCTTATGCCTATACCCCTAATTAGGAGCATCACTGGGTGGAAGGATGTAGCGAGAGGAGGCACAGAGCAGCCGTGCCAAGGAGACAGGACATTTCAGAGTGCAGATTTTAGTACATTTTACCACATGGAAGGTCTCTGGCAGGCCAGGAGAAGGCATAGCCCACCCTTCTGCAATTCGGATACAGCCCCACCACAAGACTGAGTTCGTAGACCGGTAAACGTCCAACGAGGGAGGTATTTTCTCAGTGCATATCTTCCTGCCATGCACCACCAAGACAACCACCGGCCACCAGGGGAGAGATGCCGTGAAGTGATAATGGTGAGAAATGGAGGCACAAGAAATTCGGTGGATGTGCTTAGCCCACCCGGCATACGCCTGGTTACAAGGGAAATCTCCCGAAAAAAAACCTATGGGTCAGATAGATCGGCCACAGGAATCGACCCTGGGCCCCTGGCATGCGCGTCATAGACGAAATCGCCTCAGTCATTCTGCTCAGGAGGTTAATAAATATTTCTTATGCCAAAGGAGTTTAAACGTATTACTTTCTTTTCACACAGCGGGCACTAGCAAATGTCCTTTTGAAGACTGGAGATATCAACCCTTCCTTGAATTTATATAATCTATACCTGAAAGTGCTTTGTAATCATTCTGGCTTTAGTTTTAACAATTAATGGTATTCCTCAAATATACAGTAGACAAAGGTTCAACGTCCATCATCCTAGCCAAAACTTTGTTAACTCTGGCTTCCTCCAGAGCCTCAAGCTTCATTGTAATTTATAATACACTCTTAGCTTTTCAAGTGAATAGTACGTTTTAGTACGTTGTGCTTATGTCACAAATAATACATTATAGAAAAGTTAACTGAATCAAAGAGTACCCTTTTGTTCTGGTGCCAAGCTGAAGAAGTACGTTTCGAAGGCAATTATGTCCTCTCGAATGTTTCAAAATTAACTAAACCATTACTTGTGTTGCCAATTGGAAACGCTGATGTGGAAAGATTGTATACCATGATGACCGACATTAAATCTATAAAAGGAATATACTGAAGCCTGAAAACACTGAGTGACCCCCGAAGGGTAAAATTTGGTATTCAGAACAAAGGGAGTTGCTGTATGTCATATCCATTAACTGATGAAGTTGCAAATTAATTTGGAAAATCTATGTAAAATTTGTCAAAAAGTGCTACTGTGACAATAGAATATTCTGACAGTGAGGACTCTTACACAATTTAAGCATCCAGTGTACACCCCCTACACTTATTTGTAGTGAGAGCTATTAATTTATGAAGTATATTAACACCCTCATTAAACAATAAGAGTACCATCAAAATCACTAATAATTCATCATCTTGCTCACCTTGTCATCTCAAAGAGAAGGGTTTGTGGTTATTTATTTATTTTTTGTAGCGGAATTTTGCTCTACATGTAACGAAGTCCCATGTAATTTAATTGGCAACACTGATCCCTACTGCCATGTAAAGAGGAAAACGTTTCTCGAGTGGAGTATGAAAATACGTGTTACTACTTAAGTATAAGTTCCAACAGGATATCAAATGATCTTGCAACCATACCATGTGGTGCGTACTGAGAATGATGCTATAAAAATAGACAGACAGACACAAATCTGGCAGGCTGTTAGGAACAGCCCGAAGGGTGGTCAAAACGTGTACCTGCTCTGGGAAGAGCTTAACCACGTAGTGGCGGGATGTGGATGTTGCAGAATGACGGGTGTAATTTAAGTGGGATTAGTGTAGGGAGGTAGCTTTTTGCTCCTCAGGGAATGATGAACCGGGTGCTACGGACAGCGAGCACCGCTGGTGGGTTAGTTAATAAACTAGGAAGAAGGTTTGAATAATTTTGAATATACGATAATGACAATTTTGGAGTAGCTGAAATTTAATTTAGGCTGGAATGGAGATCATGTGGTTACCGGTAGTGCTATAAAAATAATCAATATGGACGCAATTGTATAGTACCTTTCGCAGCCATTTCTGCACTGACGCTGTGGTTCCCAATCCAAATATGCCGCGTTCTGGTCCGAATTACTATAAAATGACCAGCGTGTCTTTTACAGGATATTTCTCAGTTTCTTTTCATAGATATCACAAACAAACGCTCTTTCATTGTTGTTAATAACATTGTAACAATTAGAACAGAATACATCAGCGACGTCTCCGCCATCTAGCCTGTAGAGCTGACGTAGCCAGACTGGAACTAGATAGAGCTTTGAGGTAATAGAAGTTTTTCAAAAATGTCCCATTTACATAAATAAATCTGATGTATCTCAACTTCGATTTCAATTGTCAGGATCGTAACAGCAGTGTCAGTTAAAACCAACAGTCAGCACAGGATTTGAAGACACGTCCATGAGATGAATGGCCGAGCGCCTAACTAACTGAGCTACCCGGACCGATATGTCGATATCCAATTTTTGGTTGGAATGCAATCCTTGCTCTACTTGCGTAGGTAGATAGTAGACCAGCAAAGGACATTTATACGCTCTGTAGCATTTCCTGGACTTGGAAGGAGTCAGGGAAAGCTTAAGGATGTCCGTCCTTGTTTCACATTCTTTTGTGTCAATATTAATTATATCTGTAATAACGAACAGCCGGTGCATTACGAAATACACACATAAGATGAGATCCGCTACAAACTTTTTTTTTCTGGCCCACTGTGCAACAATTTCTTTTATAGTGTGGAATGTAAATTAAATACTTGGACTGTATCACATCTAGATGAAAGAAAACGAAATGTTGAAGTAAACAGTGATATCGGTTATGAAAAACAAACATCAAATTGCAGGAAAGTAGCACAGACAGTATTCCAAGGTTCGGTGTTAGTACCTTTGCTACTTCTGATCTATATAAGCGATCTCTCACTTCGTAGCAGTAAACGATGTAGCAAGTACAGCTCCATTCGAAGATGACACTAGTGTCCTAGTGCGCAGTAATATTTAAATTTGTGTGTAATTAAGACGAATAATTTTTTGAAGTTTATGTTGAGTTAAATCTAAGAAACTATCTGTGAACGTACACAAAAAAGGTTAAATCCCTAAATCGGCGATTGCCAAGCGCTTCTAAAATAATGTGTGATTAATAGAGCTCTCATTTTACATATATACATATTTTATTCCTTGAAGGTTAAACGTATAAAGGTTAGTAATACATTTGTTCCTATTTGTTAGCTACTTCTTACGGAAGCTTTACAGTTCATACATATGAATATTTAAGGGGCTAGTGCATATTTAAGTAAATTGTGTACATATTTATTCATATATTTTGCTTTGTCAGTAATGTTCCCTACGTCTATTTCACCCATATACCTGAAGAAGAGAAAAACCATAGATAATCTCTCTTTTGTTGTTCATTTTGTGTAGGAATGCTATATATAACCTTTCTAAATTCATAAAAGTCGCCGTAAATGGGTTTGTAGCATTCAACATTGAGCGCTTCCTGATATAAAAATATGCCGTTCAATATTGTTCAACAAACATGTGGTAACTATTTAAAGTCCGTTGTGTACGTTACATCATAAAACTTGACATGGTATGTATTAATGATACAAACAAAGTCGTCTGTCGTAACAATATCTCCAAGAATTAAAAATTGAACCTTTACATTTGTACTGCTAATGGTAATTTCTGAAATCTGCGTTATAGGAAATTACGTTGTCGAGACAGAAGAGCAGTGAAGTTCAGTTATTTCGACAGTGGATTGATGGAAATCTTAGTCTTAACAACAGATGGCAATATTGATCTCAGCAAGTGTTATAACATTAAGGTTTACTTTTCCATTTTCGGAATATTTTAAAAATCAGTGCGACTTTAGGGTTAGTGTTTGTTGGTTCTGTATAACTAAAATACACCCATATTAATTTATAAAATTTTTGTATGTGTCCTGGAACAAAAACTATTGATGAGGCGAATTACTCAAAACAGCTGCTCATAGAAATGCTAGTCTCAAAGGTCTAAAAACCTTACCAACAACATTTACTGAAAGTACAATTGGAAATGGTGGCAATGGTAATTTTCTGAAAGATGTAAGCCTTAAAATCATTATTTTAAACCAGATAACCTTTAAATAAGCTAAAAATTTATAACTTCAAAATTTCCTGGAAGAAATATTACGAACGAAAATTTCCTGGTGAATAATCATTAAGGAAAAGCCGCCTTGGAAATGTTTATGAAGAAATAATTTAATGAAATTATTTTATTAACTACCCCGAGCGCCTTCACTGAATTTTGAGCTTTATAAATACTTGTCAGTGTTTTATAACTTTTAAGTGTATGACACAAAAACATTTTCAAATGCAAGCAAAATTTATATGTCCTGTAGTGCAGCTGGTTTGATTAAATTGGTTAAAGATACAAAAACTTTTTTCGTTCTGTTCATTTACCCTGCTCCCCATTAAAGGACGTTCCAAATTTTACCAAATAATCTTTACGAATTTTCAATAAAGTAATAATGTTCAGCTAATACCGTGAATAACTGAAAATATCAAAAACTCAAACTTATAGTTTGATCGTGTTGGAGAATTATTGTCAAACTCGTCGTGGATAAAAATTGAATCTGACTCAGCAATACATCATCTCACTGTATCGAGACTACTTAATGGAAATAACAAGCAATTCGGCGATTGCTAGGGTTTTTCGTGATGCATTATCTTATTTTATCGCCTGCTAAATAAAATGAGGAAAACCTCTTGGTGAGGTTACAGATGCAGCAGAATATATGCCTAAGGCTGATACACGTATTTTAATGTAAGGCAGTTCATATGGCATGTTTAGCACTTGTTTATCTGTTGTCAGAGAAAATCGAGGCGAATTTTCCGGAAGTAAATATCTTAATTTCGTCTATGAATAAGGTGTTTGTGATATCACCATTGAGTGTGAAATTGTTTGTTGATATGGCGCAAGATTTTCGTCTATCCACGCAGACATTGCTTTTTATGGAAAATCCGCATATATTTGTGAATTAAAAATACTTGTATGTGTGTGGAGGGATGAGATATGCGCGGGCACGCGCGGGCGCCTTTAAAATATAAGGATAACTTAAGTATTTCACTCACATAACCTTTACTAATGGTGTGCAAAATTCTTTTAAAAACTGTTATCCCTTTGTCTTAATGCGATAGACATAAACGTTAACCTATTGGTAATGTTGTGTACGTACATACAAGGGCAATGTGAGAGTTTAGTAAGTATTAGGGGTTGAACAAACGTATTTAAATCTGGTTGCTCTGTGATGACTTTGTAATTGATAACCTCAGTAAAATCAGTTTTGTATATCCTTCCTCCTGTAGTACTTCATGGTATAACAGTTTACTAATGAATCATTTACATTGGCATAAATGAGTATACTTAGGAACCTCTAAAGCAAGCAGTTGTTTTTGTTGCCATTAGTGGGAACTCTGCTTCTACGCACGCCCAGCAGATGGCACTATATCGGTTTTCAGATCATGAAGTCACAATTGGCTCTTATGGACCATGCTTTTCTTATGTTAGAATCAAGCTCTCCGTTGCCAAATGTGTTTTGAGAAGCAACTAAGATAAAATAGGAACGTGCATTTCTGTATGAAGTGTGTGGAAGAATACGATGTTATTAACAAAAGATATTTTATATACTTAAAATATCTTTAAATTAATGAAACTTGAAGTTTAGTTTTTTACAGATTTTAAACATTGCTCTCATCGATAAAGCTTTGTGTTAAAACGAAAATATTGCAATGAAAAAGTTTAGGACTATTCGCTTGTTTTCTTAACGACGTTGGTGTTTAGAGTTTATAAGTCTAAACATATTTCCTTAAAAGAAACTTTAAAATAAAGTGAATGAATTTTTCGATTTTGTGATGGTAAATGTGGACACTGGCTAATTATCATTCTACAAGTCCATGTAAAAGCTCACAACGACAAAGTTCTCAAGGAAATAATGCAATAATGTTTATCTAAACAAAGACCATTTCCTGAACTAAGGTATCCATAAACCTTCAGTCCAAAGCAAACATTTTTTTTTTTGCTTGTAAGGTACACAGTGTCAACAAAGCTGGTGTTTGTGTCTTGGACATGGTAAAATCCAGATGTATTAGAAAAGTTTAAGGGGCGATTAAGGGTCGTAATTCCGTGGTAAACTTATGCTTACACGATGAAGGGATAGAAGACGATATGTGGAAAACAAATCATCTACAGGATGATATGGAACCTATAACTATTAGTTTAACAAATAGTTTATACAGCAATGACTTCATTTTTTCTGAGGACAATGTAGAGGCCAGCCAGGAGTCCTCTTTGTATGGTGAAGCTATGCCCGATTAAGGTAACATTAATCAAGGTAAAGTAACATTATGCTTAGGTTAAATATAAAGTGGTCACATTTATTGGCACTCTTGAAATTTTATTATTAAAGGTATTAGTCATAATATTAGTAATTGTAATGTGTGTAATGTTTAACGCCAGCTTTTACTATATACGGTACCGCAGTCGGAGACACTGATGAAACATAAGACGAAGGGGGAGAACCGATGGAAAGAGATGACGGATGAAACGGAGAGGCTGGAGAAAACCCACCCCACCGCATACCTTACTTTGCTGTTGCCCACCCGGATGAGAGTCGAGCTGACTAAACGCTCAGTCACGGCGCAGCTTAATAGTAATCGTAATAGTACTAACAATAGTACAAGTAGTATTATTAATAATACTTGTAACAATTAGTACAGGGATGTTCGGGAAATTAGGAATATTTGACACCCATTAGCATCAAATCGATAATAGCAGCCATCTGCCACCCCGGACTGCAATTGACTCTCCAGGATACCCATTAGGTGGCAGTGTTAGAAAAAATTAGGTCTGAACTCTAATAGCTGGAAGCAAGACATACGTTTGCTATCCTGGTGCATACCTATTTATTTTGTAATATATACTGTTACATTTTAAAATAAAGTGAGGAGTTGAACAAAAAGGTATTAGCTTGTATTATTAGCTATATGTATTAGCTTGCGATAGGTAATAAATGATGGTTCTCTTTGTTAATCTGTACATGAACGCAATAAAATATACTCTCTACCATCTGTAGATGTATTATTGAACTATTTTGTACTACTTCAACGATAGATAGCAGCACAAGTTTAATTACATGGTTTCTGATAATAATAGGCGTGGATATACAGTGTATGCTAAAACCTGTAAATACACTTATACACTATATTTCGGGCTTTAGCTTTTAGTTTCCAAGGCAGAAGTAATGGAAAATAAAACAAAAAATAGTAGTAGTAATAGCTCTAGTAAGGATCTAAGGACCTAATCAGTTGAGGCAGAACTGTATTTCACTAGGAATTAACTGAAAAATATGCATTAAATATTGAAATACTTTAACTGTACAATAATGAATACAATATCCAAATAGTAATAATAGTAATAATAATGATGATGATTATAAATATCATGATCATTATAATAATCATTAAAATTATAATAATTATAATAATTAACATTACAAAACCAAATAAGATAAGCCACAGAGCATTTATTTAACCCAAATTAAAGGAAAATACCGTTATTCAATTCGAAGTTTGTTTTTCATAACCAATATCACAGTGTACTTCACCTCTCTTTTTGTTTCATTTGGAAATGATACAAAATAATAGTTTACTTACCCTCCACATTTTCTAAGATGTTGTTGTACAATGAGACAGAAAATGTTTGTCGAAGATTGTCATCTAATATTTGTAAAGTACGTATGGCTCACGTTGTTCCTAACAACGGATAAATAATATTGACACAAAAAGGAAATGAAACAAGGATGAACCGTCTTATGCTCTCTCAGACACTTTCCAAATTCTGTTAAAGCTACATACCGTATTAACAAGCTTTGGCGGTCTTACTATCTACTTAGGTAAGTAAAACAATTATTGCATTCCAACACGTCACATGACATTAGGTGAACCTAGGGCGGGTTCCTCCACTTTACCGATAGAGGGCAATGTGTCCGCATTACAGCAATAGATGGCAGCCCATTCGCTTGTATTATACACTTACATATTTACAATGTTTATAGATAAAAGTGAAAAGTATTGCTGTGACATTTACTTGCAAATTAAGGAATATCATGTTGGGCATGAACACACAGCAGAATTCTTAGGCTCACGGGATTTTAACGCTGTAGGTTACGATTGTGAAACACAGACGCGAGGAAACAGATGACTGCGCCTGGCTATTGAAATTGTGCTAACAGCGTTGATTATTGTGATATAAATCAAATTCAGGTTATGGTGCTTTTTTGCACTTCAGATATATGAATTTAAATATTTCAATTATTTGCCACTGAAGGTAAGCGAAGACAATGGCAAAACAGCGCTTAAAGGAACATATCATTCTAATGTCCCAAAGCATGTACTATATAACTAATTCACAGAAGACATGTTTTGAAAAATATGACCTCTGAGCAGTATAACTAGAAAACGAAAATTCAGTTAAATACCAAACTTGATATTTGAGACGATTGTCGTTCCACAATGCGATACGAAGACTTGGAAGAAAATCAAACCACTCCTTATAACACCTTATTTGTAATAATTTTTGAAAATTTTTAGTTTCTCAGAAACTTCTCTGTTAGTATTACTGAAGATATATTTTCAACATATTTCATGACACAGCAAAAGCGTGTTCTCAGTTTTTAGGAATGTTACATTAGTCCAATTTATTCTTGGTTAAATTTATACTTATAGCCGGTAAACCGTTGCAGACGTACAAAATCTTAATAACCAAAGGGCATATATCTATTTAAAACGCACAATTTGTATAAAATTTTCTTCTGATTTGTGTTATGAAGATTTCGAGCTATTCCCAGTTACATGTTATATTGAGGAAGTTAATCTTACAGAATCTATCCTTTTAAATACATTACTGCGGTCTATGGATGTTTTTAATTAATTGGAGTCATTTGAAAAATTGAATTCCGCAGCCTGGATTAAAACAACGGAACTCCTCGCATCCGTGCAGTCGCTCTAACCACTTGAGCTACCATGGTCAACATGCCGACGCGAACTTAATCCTACAAATTGACTGATTATAATTTCCCGGTAAACCACTTAAAGCTCTCATAGTCGAGATACACTTTTGTGGCGATTTACTATTGTAAGTACCCAAATACCAGAATCTTTTTTGTTTTAATTTACGTCCTCCAACGTTAAGTCATATCGGAAATACCAGGATATTTATCATTATACACTGTATGTTAAATTTTATATTGAGGAAGTAATTCTTAGAGAACTAATCCTTCAAAATACATTACTCCGTGATATAGATGTTTTTAATTAGAGTAATCTGAAAAATTCAATATCATAACCTGGATTTGAAAACATATTTAATTTATGGACACAGTGGTTCTCAGCATCCTAATCTATTATGGCAGAGGCTTGTGGGTATTTTATGAGTCTTAGATCTGCGGACTATAGGCTGCCGGCTTTACTTCCCTACCGAAGGGTGACTTGCTAAGGATGTTTACGCCACAAGAAGTTTTCGGCCTTTAGGCGGCAACAAGCTTCTGTGTTCCGAAACTATCGTCTAAAAACGAGGCTTTTCTGAAAAATGTATATCTTTAAAAATGTTTAATAGTATGATAAATATGGAAATACTGTTTCATTTTGACGGAAGGCACAACCCACTGGTTTTTAATTTCAGTTGTCCAGCAATGTTAAACTTCAGAAACGTTTGTTTCATTTCCTGTTTTTCTGAGAGTTTCAAATAATAAGCATGATGCTTGAAACACGACATGAGCTGGCCAACATTTCGAACAATCAGATTATATACAAATTATATCTACAACGGAATGGTATGTGAAACTAACATTGTAAAAGTATATGTTATAATTTTAATACAAGAGACAAGTGGTCGTGAAAAAATGAGTTGAGAAAGTAGTGTGATTTTAATACCTTAGCTTACTATTATCAACATATATTACATATGAACCAATATTAGTTGTACCAGTTTTTCTTATTTATTATTCATTGATTATAAAATAATCGCGTTCAATTAAAGGTAGTTAGTAGCTGGATGCTAATCCGATGAGTCGTGTTATAGACACGGGATTGCAACCACGCCAGCGCGAATCCTACCTTTCAGAGTTCGCCTAATTAACATGTATTTCAAGAGTAATTCAAATACAACCGGCTGTCATAAGAGAATTAACCTGTGTTTCTCACCAACTACCCTAATTGATCCACACAAACGCCCTGTAATCAGGAGATCCTTGCCACAGATCCTATATTCACGAATATTAGGATAACTGCGAGAGTAGCCGAGGAAATCGATATTTTTCAAATTTTGTTGGCGATACTGGCGACCCTAGTAGTCAAGCCCCTGCCAAATAATTGAGCCGAACTGAGTGGCAATACTCGCTCGACCCACCGACATGCCGCAATGTAGACGATTGTTTCACAACTTCATTGTGTTTAAGTAGTATATCTTCAGTTGTTTTATGTGCTGTCTTCCAGTTGTTTCACTTTTGTGATGATTCGTACGGTTTGTGTACTATAGACCATTTTCAAATTTTACGCAGTGTACTCTAATTGTACTCGATACCTTGACGCTAACTCTATGAGAGCATGTTGTTACTGCATAGTTACCTATAAGATAATGTCACCCGAACGTCGGAACTCCCTATAGAACCGGCCGGCAGCAGCAGGAGATGGTAGGCGTTCGCCCACTAACACCCCTTTGTCTTATAGCAGTAACGAGGGGTGGCTGGAAAAACTCCACTGTGCCGTCTCTTTCGCCTCCCCTTGAGTTCTCGAACATACAGGATAATTCATCTAATCCGGAAGCTTCTAGATTGGCCAGCTGGACCTATATAAGCTACGTGTCGGGCTGGAGGCAGTCAGTTCATGGCAAGCAGCGTGAGGAGCGCCCAGTGAGGGAACGGACTGTGTACGTTCATCGAAGGATTGTACTTAACTGCGTGCAGTGGACCTGTGACAGACGAACTGAAGAATTGTGATTGTGTGCGTTACGTAATTCTGTGTAATCGGCAAATATTCCGATTGTAATTCGGTGGAAATGAAGAACATTTTTGAGTGGTGTAATCGGAATTTTAATTTCACGAACCCACAAAGTCACACTGGTGCCAGAAGTGGGATAACATCACCGAACATTACAGCCATTGACGCGGCATTGGAAACGATTTTGGATAAGATGATGGAAATGAAGGCGGAAGTGACAGAAATGAAGACGGCGAATGACAACCTCGCTGCAAAAACAGAAGCGGAAAATAACAACCTGGCCGCAGAGTTGAAACAAATGAAGATGGCAAACGAAAACATCACCGAGAAGATGGAAGAAATGAAGGCCGAATTAGCAACGAAGACGGAAGCGGCAAATAACAACCTGGCCGCAGAGGTAAAAAAATGAAGACCGCCAACGACAACTTCACCAAAAAGATGGAAGAAATAAAGACCGAATTGACCAAAGAAATGAGGGCAGTGAACGACATTCTGGCCACATAAATGAAGGTGGCGCCGGAGGATATTGGTGCGCCTCAAACCGCCGAACGTTTCAGGTCCTCCTTCGCCAATTCGACGCAGTGGCCAAGCACAACTAATGGTTAACAGAGGAGGAAGCCACACAGTTATTAGCCAGCTTCCAGGGACAGGCCGCGGAACTCCTGAACGCGGTACAGACAACGGTGGCGCCAGGGGACATCTGGGTGGCCCTGGAGAATCGTTTTGGAAACCACCGCTTAGCCGCAGCGTACCGCAGCCAGCTAAAGACAATCTCACAGCAGCCAGAGGAGACGCTGCGGGAGTTCGCCCTGGCAGCTGAACAACTGGCTAGCAAGGCCCTAGTCGACCTCCCACCAGAGTTCGTATCCCGGGATGCTGCCTACACATTCGTTGAAGGGGTACGAGTTACGGAGATCGTCAGCGCCTAATACTGGGCGATTATAAAATCATCCACGAGGCGCTAACGGCAGCATTAAGGATGGAGGCGGCGAAGTTGACAGATATCCCGACGATGAGAACGAGGAGCGTCCGCTACACCGGAAACACAAGACCAGCCGAGGGACGCCGGTGAACACCTAGTGGCCTGTGCTGGGAAAGTGGACAGCCGAGACACCTAGAGAGAGATTGCCGACAACAGAAAGGGCAGCCGGAAGAACGAGTAAAGTCCGGCATAGCGAGGAGCACGTTGGCGCAGTCCACAACTTCTCCTCGAGTGACACATGCGCGCAGTCAGCCGGCGCATGGATGACAGCCTCAACGTGGACGGCTGGTTAAGAGGAAAGCCGTGCTGCGTGCTGGTGGAAACCGGGGCGGCCGTGACCATCGTCAGACCTGACGTGGCGAAGGGTTTGCCGACGAGGAAGCCGAGCCTACCATACCAACTTGTGACGGAATCGGGCGACACCTTGCCTGTGGAGAAGGAGGCCCTGCTAAATTTGACCTTGTGAAGGAGTACCGTACGTCTATGGGTGTTCGTCGCGAACGTGGCTTAGGAGGTGATACTGGGATTGTATGCCCTCAGGTGCCAAGAGGCGACGGCCGACGTCGGCAAGAAGGTTCTGCGGCTCAACGGAAAAGATGTTATACTCCGTCAACGAGAAGAGCGCATTGAAATTTGCAGGGTCGTTTTGAATGAAGACGTGGTTGTCCCCGCAAGAAGCGAAGTGGCGGTGACGGCGTGACTGGAAGGCAACAGAAACAGGAACATGATGCTGGACCATAATACGCAATAAAATACGGACTGTGTGTAGCCAGGGCATTCGTGCCGTGCCGAGAGGAGGTGCCATTGAGAGTGCTAAATCCAACGGACACCGATCACGACGTCCAGGCCGGGACGGTGTTCGGAACGTGCGAGCCCGTGGTAAGCGTAACAGCAATCGACAAGAGGCAAGAGCCGGTGCCGACGCAACACCTGGGTTCGCGTCTAGAAGGCTTAGTGAGGAGGGAGGCCGACCACCTGACCGCAGAACCGCTGGAGAATGTTCGACAACTGCTGAGACGGTATCAGCCCGTCTTTAGCCTAGGTGACAGTGACTACGGCCGAACGGACAAAGTGCATCACCGCATCGACCCCGGAGACGCCTGGCCTATTCGGCAACCACCTAGACGCGTTCCGCTGGCGAAGCAAGGGGTTGTACGAGGCATGCTGGAGGACGTGATATCTAGGGTGGTGACTGAAGAGTCGGACAGCCCTTGGTGTTCCCCCGTAGTCTTGGTGACGAAGAAGAACGGCGAGCTGCGCTACGGCGTAGAATACAGAAAGCTGAACGCTGGCACCCGGAAGGACAGTTTTGCCTTACTCCGATTTGACGACACCCTGGACACGCAAACTGGTGCCCAGTGGTTCTCGACACTGGACCTGAAGTCGGGCTACTGTCAGGTAGCTCTAGAATCAAGAGACAAGAAGAAGACCGCATTCTCGACAGGGCAAGGGCTCTGGCAGTTCACGGTTATGCCCTTTGGCCTCTGCAACGCACCAGGTACCTTCCAACGCCTCATGGAGTCAGTGATGAGATGGCTGACGTACCACGCTTGCCTGCTATACCTGGACGACATCATCATCGTTGGAAAAACCTTTGAAAATCACCTCGAGAATCTGAGAAAGGTGCTACAGAGACTGCAGGCGACCCACTTGAACCTGAACGCGAAGAAGTGTCAGCACTTCCGCAAGGAAGTGATATACTTGGGCCACATTTTTCAGAGCATCCGGACAGGCCACAGACTCGGAGAAGACACAGGCTGTGAGAGACAGGCCTCGCCCAAAGAATAAGAAAGAGTTGCGCAGTTTCCTGAGGCTGTGCAGTTCTTCCAGCCGCTTCATAAAGGGCTTCACCAACTTCGCAAAACCCGTCACCCGCCAGACAGAGGAACATCGGCCTTATGTGTGGACGAAGGACGCCGAAGAAGCCTTCCAGAACCTGCAGAAGATCCTGTGCAGTGCTCCAATTTTGTGATTTCCACAATCATGTGGCGCCTTCATTGTGGACACCGTCGCCAGTGACCATTGCAGTGGAGGTGTCTTATCGCAGATCCAAAACGGCCATGAGCGTGTGATAGCCTTCTATAGTAAGACGCTATCCAAGGCAGAGAAGAACTACTGCGTCACCCGGGGAGAATTACTGGCGGTAGTGAAGACCTTGCAGCACTTCCCCAAGTACCTGTACGGTCAGCCATTCCACCCGAGGACTGACCTTTGCGCCCTAACCTGGTTATTGAGCTTTAACGAGCTGGAAGGCCAGACAGCACGTTGGGTTCAGAGACTGCAGGAGAACGACTTCACCTCGGAAAATCGTAGAGGAACGAGCCACGGTAACGCAGACGCCATGTCCCGAAGACCCTGACCAGAGGAGTGCGGCCAGTGCACAAGAGTGGAAGAAAAGGAGCGTGCCGCAGCAGTTCGAGTAGTTGTGGCAGTGCCTGCGGACGGCTGGGATAGCGCAGGCCTGGCAAGGGAGCAGCTGGCGGACCCAGACTTGGGGCAACTCTTGAGGGAAGTGGAGGCAGGGACGAGAACAACCGGGGGAGGACATCGCACCGAGGAGCGTCACCTAGAAATCGTAATGGGCCAAATAGGACTCGTTGAAGACCAGAGAGGGCGTGCTGTTCCGGGTATGGGAATGGCCCAATGGGAAGACGCAGAGAGACCAGTTGGTACTTCCCCGGAGTAAGGCCCCGGAAGTCTTGGTGGAAGTTCAGGCCGGTACTTCAGAAGGACACCTGGGAGCGAACCGAGCGATTGACAATCTACGGCAAGGCTACCAATTGCTGCGGCTCCGAGCAGACGTTGAGAGATGTTGCCGTCAATATCACCTGTGAGCAGCGAGTGGCGGCCCCCAGACTAGGAGCCGGGTTCGCATGTAGCAGTATAACGTCGGAGCGCCATTCAAACGGATCGCCGTCGACATAGCTCGACAATTTCCGATGTCCGACCGAGGTAACAACTACCTGATGGTGGTTGTGGACTACTTCACCAAGTGGCCGGAGGTGTATGCTATCCCGAAGCAAGAGGCAAGGACAACCACAGACTACTTCGAGGAGCAAGTGTTCTGTCGATTATGGGTACCGTTAGAGCTGCACAGTGACCAGGGCACCAATTTTGATTCCAACCTGATGAAGGGGGCACTACAAAGGCTTGGGGTGAACAAGACTCGCATGAAGCTCTATATATCCCCAGTCGGATGGCATGGTCCAACGACACATCAAGACCTTAGAGGAACACCTAAAGAAGTTCATGGCCAGCCATCAGCGAGAGTGCGACGTCAAGTGCCGCTGTTCTTCCTGGCCTACCGCTCGTCTACACACGACGAAACTGGGATAACGCCAGCCAGCTTAATGTTCGGCCGAGAGTTACGCCTCCCTGGTGACCTGGCTTTTGGAAGCCCTCCGGAAGCGAAACAGCGAGCGACCTAGTATGTGGAGAACTTGGTGGACCATCTCCACGACATGCACGAGATGGCTCGCCAGAACATCCAGACTGCGAGCGACCGCATGAAGAAAAGGTATGACAGGCAAGCCAACAGCCAAAGGTTCCAGCAAGGTGACCTGGTCCGGTTGTACCGTCCTACCCGGACCAAGGGACGCTGCCTGAAACTCCAGCAGCAATGGCAAGCACCGTACCAGGAGGTGAAGAGGTTTAACGACGTGTTCTACCGCGTCCAAAAGGTTCCCCGAGGGAAGATGTTGGTAGTACACCTGGATCGCCTGGCACGCTACGATGGTGCTGTTCGGGATGACCAGCTTTGAGGAGGGAGCAATGTTAACCGAACGACGGAACTCCCTATAGAACCGGCCGGCATCAGCAGGAGACGGTAGGCGTTCGACCACGCCCAACCCTTTGTCTTATAGCGGTAACGAGGGGTGGATGGAAAAACATCACTATGTCGTCTCTTTCTCCTCCCCTTGAGTTCTCGAACATACAGGATATTTCATCTAATCCGGACCCTTCTAGATTGGACAGTTGGTTCTAATTAAACAACGTGTCGGGCTGGAGGCAGTCAGTTCTTGGCGAGCAGCGTGAAGAGCACCCAGTGGGGGAACGGACTGTGTACGTGCATCGAAGGAGTGTACGTAACTGCGTGCAGTGGACCTGTGACAGACGAACTGGTTAATTGTGATTGTTTGCAATACGTAATTCTGTGTAATCGTTAAGTGTTCCGATTGTAATTCGGAAGAATTAAAGAACACTTTTGAGGGGTGCAATTGGACTTTTAGTTTTACGAACCCACAAGTTCACAATAATGATGAGTTCACTCAAAATTAAAAAAATATATATTATTTTCGTTACTAATACCACACACATTTTAACACAAATTAATTGAGGCAGATATTTTTCTACTTAAAATGAACAATCCCGAGGTTAACGCTATCCTCGTAAAGTACACGAACTTGGATGCCCTAGATGAATCTACTTCCAGGAAACTCTACCTTCCAAATGGCCACGAAGAAACGTTACGAATAATTTGTTGTTTTATCTCTTCATAGATATTGCAAACAAAAACTTTTTTTACTTTTCTCAGATACAAACACGTCGTGAGCTGTTTTATCTCATGGCCATGCTCAGGCAATGAAGATTTAAAGTCTTAAGATAACAAGACGATCTTAAAGCATCTCACTATTGTATAAGCCAATCCTCCCTATATAATCCTACTGGATATTTAAGCATAAGTTTTCGCAGAGGTTTGTCTCAAAAAACATGAAGCAGATAGAAGAATAACAATTTCTACCAGTGTTTAGGGCAAGTTTGAGTAAAGAAAGTCAATTGAGCGCCTTTTTGGGTACAGACGACTTTACAACATTTATATCTCATAATATCTCACTGTCGAACTTCTGGGTGGAAAGCAGGACTTTCTTCAAGGTAAATATGATGTGAAGAAGATAACAAATATAACTCAAGATATTCGCATCGCTATTCCAATGATAACATATATCACACAGATGTCGCCCTGCTCACAGAGAAATAGGCTCGGAGAGTACCATATATGACAGTTGTGTTGAGAGAAACGTGTTAAACAATTTTCAACTTCCACCAAAGTTTAGCAGATGTTTAGAGTAAGAAAGTGGGTCACAGACTTCACCGTCCGCTCATTAGCATTTCATATAAACATTCAGCTAAGAGAAGTCACGCGATGTTGCAACCAAAAAGAATTGGTAAGGCAATTTTTGTTCCACGCCTAAAATTGCGAAGTTCTCCCGAAAAAAACAATATATGAAGCCCAACGAAACCCAAAAAATAGATTCAAATGTCCGTTTTAACAAAATTGCAGGCTCTGGAACTTAGCAAGTACACCGCTAGAATCCTCTGAAGATGCCCGTTTGATATATGAGCGAAACGTCAGGAGAATTTTCATCCTCTGGACCAAGGCACATAAGACCGGGAAATACATTCTATTGGATTAAAGCCGGCCATGAAAGCGTAAGCATGTACAAGTTAATATGTTGACGAGAACCGAAAGAAGAAAAACTGAATGATTTCAGTTTTCCACAGTAAAGCCCAAATTTATCTAATGTATTTTCTTTGGCAGTTTCAATGCAGAACTATGATATTTTTGTGTTGGTGTAAAGGCTCATTTCTTGAGCTAATAGTAATAACTGTGGGAGGGATTATTAATTAAAATATTGATGATGTCAGTTGTTAACAATCACATCAGATCACAATCAGTACCGCTGGTCAGCAGGAATTTACTCCCGTAAGATTTCTTTTACATGTGGGTAAATCCTCTGTCATGAAACTGTTGTTTTAGCCAATTTTAAAATCACCACTCTTTGACTCTGTTCAGATTACAACCTAAACCTGTAAGGCCAACTCTTAATTATCTAGGCTACACACACTAAGGTTATGTGTATATAGCTTCCGTTGTTGTTTCCAACACTGAAAATGAAACTACGGACCAATAAATCGTAATGGCTTTTTTTTAAAGTTGACAGAAATACATTTATAAAAGCAGCTATGAGAATTATTTTCACGATTCCTTAGTTTCTGTAATTCTGTTTGAGTGAACGGAACACGCTTACTAAAAATCTATGCTTTACTATTTGTTCTTAGAGGACAACGGGGAATTTAGGGTTTTTACTACTAAAACTAGGATTCTCTAGCTTTCTCTTTTAATTAATTTTTGTTCTGTGCTTTGTATCTCTCTGACACTTGTGACATCATCCTAAGTGATATCAAGATAGCTGTGATATACTTTCGAATTTCCTATCTTTCTAACAATCGTTTCTATTAAGGAGAAACACCTGGGCAAATTGGCCCAAAGCTTACAGCAATCTCAAATTTAGTATTTTTGTCTTAAAATCAATATAGACATACTTCAATAGTTTAAAGATTTTCTTTTCTAACGGCACTGCAGAAAACATCGCATGATTATTTAAATAACCCTTCACCTCTATCGAAGTTGCCATTACGTAATTTTAACATCTGATTTGTCAGATTCCATATCTCCTACATTTTCTTTATTTCAAAATGTTCCATACGATGCAATTTTCTATTAATCTATGTGAAATCCTAAACATATCTGTAGCGGCAAATGCATATTAAGTTTATCCATTTTCATTTGTTGTCATTTTCTTATTTGTATTCAAAAGGGTTATAATGCTTACCACTTACTGAAATCGCCTAGGAAAATAGAAAGAGTTTATTTGTCAGAATTTCATTTTCCCTTTGTTGATATGGCGACAACAAATATTTCACATAGGTGCAGGTCATTAGTAGGTTAAAATGGGTGCACAAAATTACACACAAAGCATTAGTTTTTTTTTTTAAAATTACAATATGTGGAACAGTTTGAAAATCGCCTGTAATTTAGACATAAACTGTAAAGTCCCCAGAAACAATTGTAACTAAAAAGCTGAAACTTGGTATTATTCTATTGTTGATCGATCAAAAATATAAATGGTATATATTTGAAACAAATATAGCAAAATCTTCAGATATTTCAATTTTCACCCTTATGCTCCCCCCCCAAAATGAACCCTATGTTTTCGCTTTTTGAAATAATTACTTCACACATGTATGCGCATTATGGTTTTTACTTAGTGAAGTGCATTTATATGCATTTTAATTATAAGACAACTTGCTCTGAGCCATTTATGAAATTTCGCCTAAGGAAACGGAAAATAGTATGTGTTTAGTGAATTTGTTGCAGCATATGTTACGATAATTGTCATTTTAAGAACCATTTTAATAAATTTGTGTATTTCTAAGTGTTTACTTAGCAAAGCTTTATTGCCGATTGAAGTGACTGTTTGACCCATTTTAGTGCGTCTTTGCCTGCCTTTTTAACACACTTTTAGTGCTTATAAATCTGCTCCCTAGCTATTACGTCTAGGATGAAACTGGGGAACATACTACTTATTTTCACGACACAAATAATACGCATCTGCTTAAAACAAATAACTTCTTTGAGCTTAGTTTGTTTGTCATTGACGAATTCATGTATAATGTTCAATACTCTTCTATCTTGATAATGCTAAGATCCATTCTTGAGTCTGCTTTAGTATCGTGCGAATTAGAAAGCCGAAACTCTACGTCCAACATTTTTAACATTTGGCTAATGCTCTAGACTTGCACTCAAATATATACAACGAAATTTTAATGAAATTACATTGGTAAATATTTAATCTTAAACTTGGATTAGAGGGAGCAAAGTCATCTGTAGAAAGTAGTATGGCATTAGTACATTTATACACCGACATAAACACACACACACACACACACACACACACACACACACACACACACACACAAACACACACACAACCACACACACTATATGTATTGTAATTTTAGGTCCTCCAACGGTGTCATATCGGACGGTGAATGAGATGGGTGAAATGATGCTCAAATGTGTCCAGGTTCAATGGAACTTTGAGATACCTGACTTTCCTCTTTAGGGATAAGGGAAACCCCCGGAAAAACCTTATCCAGTTAGCTCACCCTGACCGAGATCCGAACTCAGGGTCTCTTGAACGTGAGGTAGACGCGCTGACATCTACGCTACCAAGGCGGGCCTACGTAAACATATATCTAACAGCAAAGGTTCTTTTAACTGTATTCATGGCCGCTAGGAGCTGCAAGCTCTCACCCACTGTATTGTGACTTTGTGGGTCCGTGAAATGAAAAGTCCAATTTCACCACTCAAAAATGTTCTTTATTTCCACCGACTTACAGTTAAACACTTGCCAATTACATAAAATTACGTAATGCACACAAATACGATTCACCAGTTCGTCCGTTACAATTTCACTTGCACTCGTAATTACGTACGGTCTTCTCACTAGCACTGCGTCCTTACACCAAGAACTGACTGACTGACTGTCTCTCTGAAACACTTTTTATAGGAATGTCACTGTTTTTCTAGAAATCTCTGGTTTCCCGCAAATCACCCGAACGTTCCAGACCACAGGAGAAGGGGAGAGAAACGTCGAGGGACAGGTGACACTTCCCTAACCACCCCTCAGTTAGTGACAGAGACTAATGGGAGGCGTGGCTCGGCGGCCTTTGGTTTCCTCACAGCTGTGGGCCTCATGCCTACCGCTAATTGGGTGACAGTATACTGCTTTCCATAGATGGCCCTAACTGTAATACTTGATGCAGTGATAGAGGATTGTAATTTGTAGTAGCTGTTACGGAATTCTTTAACTGCAGTAGCTGAGGTTCAGTTCAGGCTTCACTCTGTATTTCATTAGGAAAAATAAATAGTTGCAGTAGTGTAAACTAACACAATAATGCACTTAAATATAGTTCAGTTTGAGAAAGAAACTACACTATAATGAAGTTACATATATGTACTTCTCGCGAATTCTTTTCATTGTTTTATTCAACTTTCACCAATTACCTTCAACATTTGAACAATCAAACAATTAAACATTTAACTTAAGCATTTATCTGGAATTTCCATGCGCTTGTAATGAACAAAACATTTGAAGCTGCTTGTTTCAAATGTAAAACGTGTTATAGGACGTTTGCAAGAGTCCTCCAAATCCATTTCGAAATAGTTCGAGAGAGGCGAGGTACGTATATAAAAGTCAGTTAGTAATGAATTAGCTTGAGATTTGGTCTTGAATCACATAGGCTTCATTGTTCACATATATTGCCATACCTATAAATTTAGTTCACATCAATTTCTACACATATTCTTCAACAACTACTAAAAGAGTTCGCAAAAATTAGTAAACACCTTTGTTGGTTTATTTATTCTCTGTTTATTATTTTTGTGTATTCTGAATTTTAAAGTAGCTTCTACTACACTGGATGTAGGACAATGCAGTAGACCCTCAGTAGACAGTAACGTTTAGTCAACTATTTTAGTGCCAGTCGCTATGGATTCCCTTTGTTTAGGCAGGATATAAAATACTAACCACGTCGTATACGAGAATAAACGATACCAATAATAATCAGGATGACAATCTACGTAAATAATTCTTCATAAGGAGCGTCAGAATAGCTTTTGTATATTTATGACAGGTGACATACTAAACAAATAATGAGGAATCCATTAATAATAATTAATATGAACATAGCTCCATAAAAAGGGCCGCATTCCTGACAAAGAAAGTGGGGGCCCTCACCTAAAAACTCCAGATCCTGGAATACTGATCAGAATGCTGCACTTGTAGATTCGCCTTCCTGCTTTGTCGGTCCTCAGCGTGCCTATGAGTTCTTATACATTCTTTTATATAGTCCTCTGGGGTCCACATATGTACTGGTGGTCTGTTAATAGTAATAAACATTGACGCAGCCCCTGTCATCTAGGATCATTGAGACGACATATAACCTGATATCAGAAAGATATTAACACAAACAAACAATAAATACAAATTAGTGACGTATACCAGAATAGATATATGCCAGAATGCTAGAGTATACTGCAGAGACGACCACAGCGACTAGGCCGCTCTGCGAATGTCAGTATCCTCCCTTTGCAATCCCTGTAACCAAACAACCCTACTCTATTGTTTGTTTTGCCTCATAACAAATTTGGTGCCATCCATTCGGGGACCAAACATTTGTTAAAATCCCATGCGTGCTTCTGACAATAGGCTATAAGATTTTGACGGACGCAAGGATCGCGTGCTTTCGTAGAATTTTTTGAATGCGGACCGTTAGAGAAAGCGTCTCAGACGTTAGGTCCGAAACTGTAAATTCTGAACACTGAACTCAAGTGAGGATAGTGGGCAGCCAATAGAAAATTGATATTCATCATGTGACTTTGCAAACTCCAAAAATACCTAGAGTGGGGGTAATTCAAAGTGATGTCAGAAAGTAGGATTTTCTAGTAAGAGCACTTCGGTCCTGAGTTCTACGTGAGGCGGAAACGCATTCGGCGCAGCCTAAAAGGTACACTTCCGCGCCATGCACTGAAACAAAGAACAACATCTAACAATCTCTCCAGTGATAGTTAGCACAATAAGTAATATATAGGGAAGACGATAAACATATCCAATTCGAATACGCAGTGCCAGCTCCTTTATTTATGAAATTATTATGAATACAACTTCTGGGATATTGGATAACATATGTATCGCTTGTTCATAATTTGTATCAGAATGAAACTAAAGTTCTATATTGCAATTATATAGCTATATATACGAATAAATTTCTAAATATATAAAGTTACCTTTGCACCACTATCATTTTCCGCACAATTCTTTAGCACTGGTTTGTATTTTCAAATGCCTGGTTCTTTTTGTAGCTTTAAAATTATTTCATATGTTATGTCTTCTCTGTCATATACAATAAATAGGGGAGGTATTATATTCCGTCCAAATTTTCGATGCCAATTTACCAACCGATATATGCCCTTTGCGGCCACCTCATTAAAAAAGAGCATTTTAGTAAAAGGTCAGAAAGTTAATTTATTGGAGGATAGTAGTTTATGGTAGTTCGAAAATATATTACCTACATTCTTCTCAATTCAATTCTGAGAGTTCAGTAGAAATACATGTTGTGAGTTCCCTGTAACGAAATAGACATCTTTTTCATGTTGCATCGAGTGCTCAGCCTTACCCAGGATGGGCCCTTGGTGTTTACTCTCTCTGGCCCGGCGCGTTCATTTTTCTCAGCGTTCCCTTTATCCGGGACACGCTGGCGGCCGTGGATTGGTTGCCCGGTTGTGGCTGGCTTGGTGGGTTGGACACGAGTGTTGGAGTGTGCTGTTGAGCATGAGCCGGAGAAGCAGGCAGCTGACCTTTTCTGGTGCTTGGTGTACCGGTATTGTTTTTTGGCACTTCGTGAGCCTGGGTAAGTTGCGAGTGCCTTGTATGCCTTCCTTGTTGGTCTTACAGTAGTACAATTTACAATCATTTTGGTTACGCTTTCCTTATTGTGGGTTTTCCTCCGCTTTTAGTATACATTAGGTTGACTTAGTTCACATTCTTCCTTCTTTTCTGGTGGAACACGTGTTTGTGCATACATTTAACTGTATTTTGTATATGCAATTCTCGGGTTTCACTGTGTGCGCTTCATTTAATAAGGGAGAAAGTAAATGCAGTAAAATTTGGCCTCAAAGTGTATATACAGTGATATAATTGTGATAACGTTAGGATTTTTATAGAATTTATATATTATACTTTTTATACAAAATTTTGTGAATTTTATACGGAATTTCGATAGTATCAAGTTTTCTTTCATTTGTTTTGCGAGGATTGGCTTCACGAAATTACTACTTCTCCATTTTACCCTTTTTATTGGCGCTCCTCTGCTAACTTATGTCCGTAAGATGCACATTCGCTACAAGGCCTGTCCCATTTGATTTGCCACAACAGCGGGCTAATTTTGTTGTTTATTTATTCCTGAATCTGGCTGTTACGTTAAGTCTGTTATTTTTATTAATCAATCATTACAGGGGCAGATGAATAGTACAGTGCATTTTTATTGTAGTGTTCAACAACATTGGTCTCATTGGTTTTGTTTCTTATATTTATAATCTTTTATTTCTTTTCAGGATGTTTTTAGCTTTAAGGTTGTAAAATAATAACAGCCAAAACGAAAAGAGACTCCAGTTTATTATATATGATACGGGAATGATGTTGGCCAAGTTAAATAAATACTTGTTGCATCAGGAAACCGGTTGTTCTCCTGTGTTCCTTCTTACAGTGTGAGGATCCTGATGTTTACTTGCTTACGTCACATGTGATTGTTTTGCTGCATGTGCAGTCGTACGGGGAAGGTAGTTGCTAATGTTCGTGGATGTCTCTCTTTTCTGTAGTAAACCATTTTCCGGATATCCTTGCTATGTATTTGAATTATTCAATTCCTTTACTTCTCAAAACTGAGGTTATTATTCGAACCATTTTTTATCTCTAGGCGATGCAAAGAGTGAGACATTTCAAAGCTGTGTGTCCGTGTAGGGACCAGCTCATTAAGGACTTGACTACCCCTTAAGTATTCGTTATCCACATATTCCCTTTGCACAAAACATGTTTTTTTAATTAACGTTCACCAACATTAATTCATATTTGACAATGAAATGAGGGAAATAATGCTCAAATGAGCATTAACTCCAGAGAGCTTAGAGTTAAATGACATTCGGCTTTCCAATCAGGGTAAACCCTGGAAAATTCCTGATCGAAATAACTCGTCATCACCCAGATTCGAACTCGAGGTCTATTGAAGTTGAGGCAGCCACGCTACCACCAACGCTACCGAACTGGGCACAAAAAAATATTAGGAATTTATTCAGAAATAAGGGGAAGATTGATGAAAACATGAAGAATGCGAGGGATTCAATAAAACACTAGACGGATATAACGTGCAGTTCTCCACTTCCTGAGTTTCTATAATAGGTAAAGCAATAGAAATATACAAAAATTATGTCACAATAAATTTAAAAATCATTATTTTAATAAAGTACATTTTGAGGTATTAAGAGTTTCCACGCTATTCTTTACTACTTGTTTGAATTTAAAACTTCTCCTACCGCAAAATTAACTCAACGTTTTTACTTTCTCCACTTCATAGTTACATAGGCTAACTGTGCACTTCAGTCACAAATAAGCTGTCGAAGTATCAACGGAAATACTCGTTTTGAGGTCATCTGATATTTGGAATAGAAATTTTTAAATGTCTGGCTGTATTTTCCAAAATCCCTCCCTCTCTGTTGATGTGTATGTACATGGTTAACTAGTATGAGACCAAAAAAGGGGTCTATATTAATTTCTGTAATAAGTTCAGGAACTTCCCTGGATGCACCACCAAGATCCTCAAGAAAATCTCGTAGTACCGGACTGCCTTTACATCTAACATTTATACAATATTTCGATTTTCTGATAAACTTTTAATAATGTGAAATTAAAATAAATTTGCTAATTTACTTCTTGGCAATTAAGCTGTATATCTTGAATGATTGTCATATGTTCTCTGAAGACATCCGTACTCTAAATGACCTACATGACTGGTAAACGGTAGGAGATAGTACCAGTGTTACTGCACAAAAATGTACCTACGTCCCGTGGAAACGAACCGTTTAGTGAATCAACCATTTCTGACATACTCTTGCTTTGAGTTTCCTAATCCTTATACCTATGCCTCTCAAATCCTATCTAATTGGCATTTAGTTATATAAAGGGAGCGACTATCAAAACCATCGTATAGCAACCAGCTCTGTAAGCTTTGGACTATCGCTTCAAGGCTGATATTAATTTTGTGCTTCACTTGTTCATAAGGGCTCATGGGAACATTATTTCCATTAAATTGTTAAAGCTGAAGACCATATACGTACTAAGAACTTTTAGATTAAGAATATATACATGCAAGTGAGGTTTAAACTCTTCAGTCTTCTGAAATATATTTGCTTAAGTGCTTGCTCTGTGTATTAGAAATCATGCGTTTAACCTGCTCTTGCACAACAAATATTTATTTACTTTCCACTGAGCTGCCCCATATTAATATTTTGTATTCCCAAATAGAGTTACAATATAATTAGTATACCAATATAGGTGTAACTACAGAGCTTCCATTCACTAGTGTTCGGATACGACAACTGTCTGTGCTGAATTTGTGTAAGAGATGGTTTATGTGATATTGCTAATCTATATATCTATGTAACTGAAAGCCCGGAAGTGAGATACAATTTATTTTAATAACATCATATAAATCGCATCTCCTACTGTGGTACATGGTGTACGAGAATTGTAAATTTAACAATATTTGTTTTGTCCAAGTAGTCAGAGAGTTTAATAGCTTTAAACTAAAAGCTATGTGACAGACAGTTCAAAACATAATTTAATTTAATTACTCACTCGTTCTGGACTTTCAAAGCAACCTTATAATTACGTTCAATGTAAACATTTGATAATCATCACAGGCCTGCTGTTTTATACTTCCCTCGCTCGAACAAAATTATCCATCAGTTAAATTTGACAGATATTGACCTAGATTCTATTAATTCTAAAGACAATAATTTAAGTTTTGTTTCCTGCTTCTATTTAGTCCGAAGCAAGTTATTCATTAATAAACGCACCCTAGTTTTAAACAAGAATGTTTCTGTGGGAGAGGTTTACATTCATTCATAAAAGTGAATTTTAGACAAAGTCATAGGAATCTAATAAATCACAATGTTTACAGAGAAAGGAAAATGTTTGAATGAGAATGCTATATTCATAGAGGAATTGGTATTTGAGAGGGGTTTGCTCACTTGGGTTTTGGGATCTGCATTTAGATGGGGGTACAGGACCCATAGGTGAGAAGGTGTGTTTGAATTTTATAATTTTTAACAGTTTGTCAAATGGTAGGATGTTTCTCCATCTTTGTTCTTTCACTGGAAAATGCAAAGAGATCCAAATAAGAAAGTAAAATGGATAGAGTCTAGCCCATATCACCCCATCGTTTACAAGCAGCTGTGTTCCAGTATTCGACATTTACACAAAAAAGATCAGTAGCTATTAGGGCAATGTCAGGCACCATCTATCTCAGTTGGCAGACGGTGTGGCCTTACCTTCCCCGCTGCGTCTGCTGCTACTCTGCCGTTGGTATCAGCCACTCTGGATGTGACCTTAGCAGCCTGGATCCCGGTGGTCTGGTCGCCTAGTAGCTTGCTCTATGAGTTGACTATTCTTTGCCCTGGCTAGTCATTAGAGCTGAGACCACGCTATCTACAGGGTATGCGTGAGATAGGTTGACGAAATAAAAACAACACAGTTCATAGTATCAGCTTTACTATTCAGTTCGTTTCGTGCTTACAGTTCACCAGGAGTTGCCGCCGCGTTCAGATCGAATTACTCTAGATTTCCACTATCACGTTAAAACTATACTGAATTGCTGAAATCTATCACGATGGAATAAATTACTAACACTGTTTTGAAAGTATACTTCGCCGCTTAATTCACTGCTGGGAAATCTTGTTCACTTAATAAGATTCTCATTACTGATTATACTTCTCGGCGCAATCCAACGTTTGTGTCCCCGGCAGGCAAAACACGTCTACACGGTATCACGTCTCAGACTAGAAGACTGACGCTAAAACCTAATATTCCTTACCAAAACAGATATAGCCTCGCCTCCAGCTGGATTTCTCTGAAAAACTCTAGTTAGCGAGCTACAACCACGCGGACGTTTCCCCGAAATACTGGTTTGGGCCAGGTTTGGACCGGTCTACTAATTACCCAGGTAGCGACCCAACCCGTGACCACAGCCTTTCGACGGAACATTTTAATCCATATAGACCAGCAACTTTATTATATAGCTCTGGGTTAAAATACTTATTCGCATTCTAGTAATTGAATCTAAATGCTGTTGCTTCGTTTCATGAACTTATCCATCTGTAATATTCATTATCTTAAATTCTTTCACCTTATTTCCTCATTATAATTTAATTATCATTTTGTTCATTGTTAAAATCGTATTCAATCATACGGCGATAAATACGGCATCAAACTGCCCCCGTTTCATTATTTAATTATCCCATAATTTAAGAATGGAGCGTCCTTGCCCGAATAACATTACTATTATTATCAACAACTCCACACGTCGGCAACTCTGGTTCACTTTACAATTTTCTTTGCATTTCAGCTGCGTTACATACAATCATAATGACAAAATGTATAATACTAGTACATAATTTCTTTTTGTTTTCAACACTTCACATTATAAACATCTGAAATAATCCAATACATATTAGTTTACCATACGCTATATACACTCCACTTCTAAAAGTTTTACATTTTCTTGCGTCATACAACGAACGTTTACAACGTATTAGTTATGAACTACGTAAAACTTAAGCTAGTTTACAAAATCTGTTTGTCTTCTGATTCTATATAAAGGTGGAATTTGCCAAAAGTCCTTGCACCTTCTTGGATTTGTAAATTGTTTTGGTACTCAATTTTGTCGCTTTGAGTTGGTTATTTTCATAGGATTCACTGCACTTCCACTTCACTTTAAAGTCTTAAAAGTACTTATCACCACAAGTTTTTTTTTCACAATTTCGATATTTTGTGATTGGATACCATTAAGATTATATATATTTGTTCGTCTGAATTCATTTTCATTAATTGAGTTGTATACATTTTCATCTATACCTTATCCTATATGCCTCTGCATGATTATTTGTTTATGTCCGGTACGGACGGAGAAGTTGTTTGTGCCACCTACCCATGAGTTTTCTATTTACCGCATCTACTATTTCAAATGTATGTTCCCCAAATTTTTGAATAATTTCCCCAGGACCTTTATATAGTAACTCCATGCGCTTGTTTCTGTTCTTCAAGGCGCAGGACAACTTGTGATCTTTAATTTATACTAGATCACCTATCTCTGGGTTCCATTTGTGCCTTCTTCGTTTTCTCTTCGATTTCCTCTTTTCGGCCTTCTCCTTTATTCTGTCGAAAGCTAATTTAGCTCTTTGTTCTTCACTTAGGGTCTCATATTCAATGCTTACTTTTTTTTCAATTTCCTTAAACATGGGCTCGGGTTCTTCGTTTAACATAAGTGTTACGGGTGCAAATCCTGTAGTCACATTAATGGTGTTATTTATTATCTTTTCAATGACTGGACAGTATCTTACCCAATCTTTGTGATTCTTATGTGCCAGTATCCTGAAATAGATCCCAATATCGCGTAGTACTCGTTCCGTCGGGTTTCCTGATGGAAAATAGGATGAGCAATAATATAATTTTATTCCGTGATCTGTGAGGGTTCCTTTAAAGCATTTACTCCGATGGACGGTCGCGTTATCAGACAAGACCGCTTTTACTGGTCCGTATTTCGGCATATAATCATTCACTATCTTCCCTACACAAGTCCTGCTGCTTATGTTTCTTATGGGGTATATTTTTACATATTTGGTGAAGACATCATGAAGTACAAAAATGTATCGGCACCCAAATTGACGTCGAGGTAATTCTCCGTGAGCGTCCACTGTGACTAGCGCATTCTTTTCATCTCTTAAAATCGCTTGAGGTTCTGTATCGAATTTCACATTGAATGGTTTCGCTCGTTGGCACATGTCGCAAGTTGAACATATTTTCCGTACTTTTCTGGCTAAGTGTTTTATGTAGCAGTGTTCACTTATTACCAAATTTAGTTTCTCACTGCCGGTATGTGCTAAGGCTTTGTGATATGCGGTAATTAAGCGGTTTTCGATCCCTCTCGGAATCATGACTTTCCACTTCGGATCTGTCCGTCCGTGGAACTTGTAAATTTATCCATTGTATATTCCAATGTTCTCCTTTAATTCTGCTGTGATCGGTGACGCCTTTTCTCGAAGTTTCTGCAATTCTTCGTCTTCTTCCTGGAGCTTCGCCAAGTTTCTCAATTCTTTCGTGAGTGATCTTCCTTCTATTGTGTCTAGGTACAAGATCGTGACATCGTGTTTGTGGTCGTCGATCCTGTCTGGTATTGGGTAGTTTGTCTTCATTCTGGATAGTAGGTCGCTGAAGATATTATGTCTCCCCGGAACATGACGGATTTCTATTTGGTGTGACGTAATCTCGTGCACGTATCTCGATATTCTTGTACTGGTTAGCTTGCAAGAGTTCATAAAGGCCAGACTCACATGATCGGTATACACAATGATGGGTTTGTTGTACACATATTGTCGGAATTTCACCAAGGCAAAATAAATCGCAGCTATTTCTTTCTCAGTCGTGCACGCTCGTGCTTCAATTTTGGATATTCCTCTGTAGGCTACTGCTATTACGTGGTCCGTTCCATCTTCATCCCTTTGGGTCATTATCGCTCCGTATCCCAATCCCGACGCGTCTGTGAAAATAATGAACGGCAGATTTCCCCGGGGGTTTTCCAGCAAAATGGAAGCTGCGAATAATCTTTTCACACTCAGAAAGGCCTCTTCTTCATCCTGCGTCCATCGCCATTTTTCATCTTTCTTCAACAACTGTCTCAAAGGGGCTACGACAGTTGCGAAGTCGAGAATGAATCTGGATTGATAATTGAGGATTCCGAGGAATCGACGTAACTGCTTTATATTCTTCGGAGCCGGAATTTTATTTATGCTGTCTATCCGTTCCGGATTTGGTCTAATACCTTCCTGGGAGATGACATAACCCAGGAACTCGGTTCGTTTGACGAAGAAGGCAGTTTTACTTGGTTTAATTGTCATGTTGGCAGCTTTTAACCGGTTTAAAACGTAATCAAGGTGCTTCAGATGTTCACCAATTTCTGACGAGAATATGGCAAAGTCGTCCACATATTGAGCCACGAATTTCTTTATGGTTTCTCCAAAAATAGCATACAATGCTCTCAACAATGCACCTCCGCTTGTGTTCATTCCAAATGCGCAGACGGTAAACTGGTAAAGAATTCCAGAATGTAAAAATGCAGCAAATTTTCTCAGTTCTCTCTTAAGTGGAATCTGCCAGAAGGAGGCGGTCAGATCTAAGGTAGAGAAGAATTTTCCTTTGTGCAACTTGCTCAACGTTGCATCCACGCTCTCGGGTCTAAATCTGTCTGGTTTACAATGCTTGTTTAGCTTTCTTGCGTCTAGTGTTATTCTAATTTTCCCACTAGATTTGCTTACTATGCACAGGGGGTTCACGTATATGGAGTCCGAAATTTCGATAACCCCGTCTTCTAGCATGTCTTCTATCACTTTATCGACGTCTTCCCGAATAGCGGATGGTATGGGTCTCGCTTTATGTGTAAACGGCTCTATGGGCGTCATTTCGAAAGAGTGAATATATTTCGTGCATCTTCCTGGTTTATCCGAAAATACCTCCTGGTGTCGTACTAAAATCCTAAATAATTCTTCTTTCTGCGCTGTATTCAGGTAGTTAGCCTGACTGACTTTTTCTCTGAACAAATCTTCCAAGTTTTCGTAGTTTTCCTCCTTGCGGTACAAATTTGTAGTCTCATAATTCCAATTCCTGGCGGGATTTTCTCGGGGTTCAGCTTCCACATATTCCCTAATCGTTCCAACATCTTCATCATACATCTCATTGTTACTCGATTCGGCAGCATATTCTTCGACATTTATTTCGCCAAGCTCCATTGCTCCAATTTTTATATACTCAACAAAGAATACGTCTCCCCGGATTTCATCTTCACGTTCATCTCGTACAACTTCCTCTGAACCGCTATCGTCGACAAATGGCACCACTACTGTTTCTTGCCCTGTTTCTAACTTGACAGATCTATTCTCGAAATTAACAATGGCTTTCCATTCATACAGGCAATCACATCCTATAATTATGTTGGTAACGAATCTGGGTACGACCAGGAACAAAACCTCAATAATTCTACCATTTATTTCTACGTTGAGCATGACTTGAAATTTCACTCTTTCTTTCCTCTTCCCTACAGCTAGTGAACAAAATATACCGCTTACTGGTAAAGACATTATCTTCAAACCCCGGTTGATTAGTTCTTCATAAAACTTTTGCGAGCACACTGTACTGTTAGCTCCAGTGTCTATTATTGCAGTGTCCGGAATTCCGTTAATGGCAACTGCTATTCGTGGTGGTTCAAACACTTTGTCACTGTCTTCACTTCTGTTCCTCAGATTGGTTTCCTTCTGTAACATCATTTGCCCTCTGACGATCTTATTTTTCGCATACGGTTCACATAGTTTCCTCCCAGTCTTCACTGAAGGCGCGTTTGACTGGGTACATAGTTTCCCTGAGTCTTGCTGTAAGCTCCAGTTCTCGTTGCATTCTTTCCTTCCAAATTTGCTTCCTGAGAAGAATGGCCGCGGTTTTCGAACACTTGCCTGGTTACTTGTATGGCATCGCACCTTTCTCCATTTATCGGCGAGTTTCTACCGCTCGTGCTCCTTTCTCCGTGCTGTGGCGACTTTGGCCTAAATTCTGGAATGTTGTCGACCCTCCAGTAACCATTTCCCGTGCTCGGTTCTCCCTGCCTGGGTGACCTCGGCCTAACTTCTGGTACATTGTCGACTTTCCAGTAGTCATTTCCTGAATGTCTTCTTTTTCTCTCGTTCCATCCTCCTCGGTTCCTTTCGTGTCTCGCCGCGTTTACGTAATGTACTTGTACATTTCTGTTTCGGTCGTGCCCGTTGCGGTTCCTCTGGTTGCGGTCAAAATTATTTCGGCCTCGGTTCTCCCACTGCGAATTTCCTCCTCTGGGTGCGGGACCTCGGTATCTATCTCGGCCATCCTGGTTTTGATTGTAATTAATATGTGCCCCTTGCCCGAAATTATTTGAAATTTCCCTTTCGTTGCTCGCTCCAGGCCTAGCGAAACTTTCATTTTTATTCTTTGATTTGTTTGTCTCCAATGCCAACAGCAAATCGATCATGGTGGCGACGTTTGCGGGTTTAGCTATAATTAAATAGTTCTGGAGTGCCTCTGGGAAGTGTGTCGTGATAATGGCGATTAATTCTTGCTCACTCATGGGTGGATCCAATATTTTAGATTTCCTAGCAAGTTTCCTGAAATAATTAACCATCGACTGATCAGTTCTTGGGTCATACTTTCCACTACTCAGTTCTAATCTTATGCTAGACTGCCTGTTATATCCCCAGTATCTATTCATGAATAAACTTTCAAAGGTCCTGAAGTCATTATTATTTCCCATTGATACCTCTAACCAGTTAGCTGCATTTCCCTTAAGGCATTTCCTAACAATTGTCATGCAATACTGTTCAGGAATACACTTTACAGAAAAATATTCATGCAGACTCCTCATAAAATCCTTAGGATTATCAGAACCCTCATGTTCAAACACTGGTGGCACAATTTCATTTAAGATGTGGTTTGGCCATTGCATTTGACCACCACTCCTTTCAACATGTACATTATTACCTCTGGGTTCATAACTGGAGGTACTTGGACCCATATTAAGCATCGAAATGTCGGCTGAGGCACTTTGTCTCGCTTCGTTTCGTGCAGAGCTTTCACTTATCTGACTAGCATTAGAATTAGGTTCAGTTACACACAACCTCAAATTCTCTAATGTTTCCTTCATTCCATTAATTTCTGTAGCTACCTCTTTCATTTGTTCATTTATTTCGTCTAAACCCCTACCTTGCCTTCTAATTTCCCTTTCTGCTTGTTCTAATCTACTTCTATTTTCCCCTGATTCCTTGCTAGCCGTTTCTCTAATTTGGTCTAATTCCTTGCTATTTCCCTCTCTTTTTCCAATTGCTTTGCTACGTCCTCTCGCAATTTCTTGTATTCTCTGCCTGACTTCTCACTTACTTGATTACAAACTTCGATTCTTATACTTTCTATTTCCCCCCGTACTTCAGTTCTAACTTGATTGATTTCCCCTCTAACCTCTGCTTGAAAGGTTTCTAATGCTTTCTGCTGACTTTCGAGCTTCCTAACCAAATCTTGTTGTCCTGCCTCTAATTTTTGACTAGTACTTTCTAGTTTCTGGTTAGTACTTTCTAATTTCTGACTTAATTCTAGGTTATTACTTTCTAACCTCTGAGTTAATTCTTGGTTGGTACTTTCTAATTTCTGACATAATTCCTGGTTATTACTTTCTAATTTCTGGTTCGTACTTTCTTATTTCTCCATTATCGCTTTCATCATGGCTACCATACTCACATTCGTATCTGAGTCATTTACATCTACTCCCTGGCTATTATTAGTTGTTTCCTTAGCTACACTAACCTGTACAATTTGATTGTTACTACTACATTCTGTATCCCTTCCTACGTTATTTTCTAGACCCTGAGCATTATTACTTTCCATTGTCTTTTCTAATCTATTCTGTATATTCTGAGCACTTTCTCCTATTTCTGCTACTTTCTCTTTAACAATTTGTATAGTACTCCCCTGCACGTCCATGCTTTGTGAATTTGACTGACCTTTCACCTTTCCGTTTCTTAAAATACTCTCCATCAGTTCACTGCAACAACGGCAACAACACTAAAGTGTTACACTCAGTACCTTTGGTTTTCTGCTGGAGCTTCGACGATCCTGATGCTGGTTGCTTTTCGTCTCTCGAAGCGCCACGTTGGTTCGCCAAGTTTGTGGCCTTACCTTCCCCGCTGCGTCTGCTGCTACTCTGCCGTTGGTATCAGCCACTCTGGATGTGACCTTAGCAGCCTGGATCCCGGTGGTCTGGTCGCCTAGTAGCTTGCTCTATGAGTTGACTATTCTTTGCCCTGGCTAGTCATTAGAGCTGAGACCACGCTATCTACAGGGTATGCGTGAGATAGGTTGACGAAATAAAAACAACACAGTTCATAGTATCAGCTTTACTATTCAGTTCGTTTCGTGCTTACAGTTCACCAGGAGTTGCCGCCGCGTTCAGATCGAATTACTCTAGATTTCCACTATCACGTTAAAACTATACTGAATTGCTGAAATCTATCACGATGGAATAAATTACTAACACTGTTTTGAAAGTATACTTCGCCGCTTAATTCACTGCTGGGAAATCTTGTTCACTTAATAAGATTCTCATTACTGATTATACTTCTCGGCGCAATCCAACGTTTGTGTCCCCGGCAGGCAAAACACGTCTACACGGTATCACGTCTCAGACTAGAAGACTGACGCTAAAACCTAATATTCCTTACCAAAACAGATATAGCCTCGCCTCCAGCTGGATTTCTCTGAAAAACTCTAGTTAGCGAGCTACAACCACGCGGACGTTTCCCCGAAATACTGGTTTGGGCCAGGTTTGGACCGGTCTACTAATTACCCAGGTAGCGACCCAACCCGTGACCACAGCCTTTCGACGGAACATTTTAATCCATATAGACCAGCAACTTTATTATATAGCTCTGGGTTAAAATACTTATTCGCATTCTAGTAATTGAATCTAAATGCTGTTGCTTCGTTTCATGAACTTATCCATCTGTAATATTCATTATCTTAAATTCTTTCACCTTATTTCCTCATTATAATTTAATTATCATTTTATTCATTGTTAAAATCGTATTCAATCATACGGCTGATAAATACGGCATCAACGGAAGTAAGAATGTCTTCCCCAACGACAAAGAAAATCATGAGAGTACAACGATCATGTAAAACCAAAACCAATGTATAGTAGTTAAAACTTAATCATAAGTATTGGAAATAGAGACCATAAACTTACAGTCCAAAGAATAGGATTGCAATTCCAATATTCCGTCTAAACTACTTTCAAGAACTTATTATGATAGCGGCCTCCTGCTCCAAATTATGGAAGAATTTTATTTTTTGTGTAATAATTCAGTTATATCTTCTTTAGAGAATGAGGGAAATAACTTAGTGGTTTATTTCCACATTAAATTATTTGATAGCACGGACCACAGTGCTTGAAAATATTTTGCACACTTCTTCCCGCAGCGTCGTCACTCGACCGTCGCGCTATCTATTTTGCGGTGGACTAACTACCTAACCCCATACGCTCCTAGCGGCACATGCTCAAGTGTTGACAAGACACTCAAGCAGCATCATCGGTAACTCTTCGTTATGGATGGTCCTCTCTAAGGACATAAGAAGTCAGTGTTGCCAATAACACTACCTAACATGACATTTACCTCCCTGTATATAATACGCGGTTTTAGTTCATATTCACATGTAGACTCCCAAATGTCTGGTTTGCTTTTCGGAAAAATTGGGAAGGTGACCGAAATAAATACGGAAACATTAAAAGGTATTCGAGTTCTATATTTTTTACGGTAATAGCGATTGCAGCGCTGTAAGCTTTATGGAGCCTGGACTCATTTGAGCAGCATTTTATTCATCTTCCAATATGACGGTTTAAGAGCTTTATTATTATTTATTTGCTTATATATTTACTTATTTATTTATCTAAATACCCAAAACCGAAATCGTAAATCAGAAATGTCAAGGAGAACAATCCACTGTGTAAGTTAAGGTACCTATTAACTCAGGAACGGGAAGAATATTAACAACATTCAAAAGTTACACAAACGTTGTCAGGAATAGTTAGATGAAACGTCTGTAATATCGATAAAGTAATTGATCTATTTAAATACAGAAAATACCTTAATGAAAAATGATATACTGTTTCTTATAAGAGGTTTTAATCTTCTTTCCTTCACTACATTCCGGTAGCTAATCCACTGAGATATAACCTACGTTTTCTGTACCGTTCTTCGGGACATCATCCATCTGTCACTTAGCCACTCATTGTATCTATGAAAAACCTTTTTTTCACATACTCTCACAGCTGCTTGGTTCTCATTCAGGACTTTAAGGATTAATGATACAATAAGATTATTTGTAAAAGTTGTCAAAGTGTTTACCTTAGATTATAAACTGTATGTTACATACCTAGGTACAGCTGAGTCACGTGGTATGCGTTTAGCACAATATAATACTGAACTGTTAATGTAGATAAACCCCGGATGGGACATTATTGTTATCTTAGGTTAGATGTTGACTGGGAGTCTCACCTCGTCATTACGTTTTTTTAACTGATATTATATAAATACATATCTATGTATATAGATATATATTTTTATTTTCCTTGGTACCAGTTAAGTAACTAATTTGAACCTAACTCACCAACATTTGATAGTCGACAGCAAATATATAAGAGGACGAATAACTTGATTTGGAAAGATTGATTTCCTATTGTGAAGTGAGTTTGATCTCCCCACCTGTTTTACGTACGTCCTGTAGAGGTGATAATTATACTAACCCGAAATGAAGGTTTGCCTCTCGCAATTAGTTTTACTAGGTCATTGTGGAAAATAACAGATCAAACAATATTTGGTATTGAAGATAACCTTCTATGAACAGAAGTTTCCAGTTATTAATTTAAATACATGTCCACCCATAATGGTTCAAATTCTGCGAATGTTAATTTCCAAAACTATTCTAGCGAACATAGTTATGGAATGCGGAGAATAGTCATTTCATGTGGAAAGACATGGAATAATTTACAAGTTTAGTTTATATAACTCCAGGTAATATACTTATAATGTGCTAGAGTTGCTCAGAAATCGTTTCAGAAACAGATTAAAAGTGAATGAATCCATGCAACAAATAAGTTGAGACCTTTTGACTTATATAACTCTCTGTATACTTCTGTTCTGAAACACAATGTTTCTTTTCTGCCTTATATGAAATATTTTTTGTAATAAATCTCTAAATTATTATACTTAACATTTGCATCTACTTTGCAGTTAAAACAAAACATCACTGTTCAAATATGTTGCAAAAGGTGCTCAATAACTAAGTTACATACCTATACAAATTGCAATTATAGCGTTAGCGCCATCTACAACCTTTTACGCGTACCTTGTGTTGCACGAGACAGCGTGTCGCTGTGATCAGTCAGTCAGGAAACACGCGGGATATTTAAACCGCAGGTTTGTACAGGTTTTTTCGTTGTTCTGTATCTTAGCGTTAAAATAGCACTTTTTGTAGAATTGCACTGGACCCAAAAATACAATGTCGAGATTCCTTTGTAAATGGAACACCCGAATATGGAGACAATCCTCCCAAAATAACCCAATACACATCAGTACGTTAAATACCAAGGTTTTATATAAGTTTAACTTCTTAAAGGACGACAAGCAAGACTTTCAAGAAAGTCACTGAATAACAAACTATCCCTTAAATGGAAGCTTTTTAGAATATCTCGATTTTATCGAAAATGGTATCTAATCATTTTAATTAAATTATTATATTTTTAAAACATCTTCATGACAAATGAATATGTTTATCTGCTGGGAATGTCCTTAAAATTCCTTTTCACTCTAGATAACTTTAAATAACTGTAAAGTTTAAGAGATAAACAAATTTTACTTCACATGGAATGTAGATTGTGTTGCTGAATACAATTTATATCTGATACATTTTATTTTGTAAGACCAGCCGTTTCAGATGTACTCTTGGTTATATTCCACAATTCCTCAATAGTTACATTTTCTAAAAGGAAAATTCCTTCTGCCGTACTTGGGTGTGGAAAGTATTTCGTTAAGGTTCAAAAATTCTTTACAGAGCCTTCAGCAGCAACACCTATACGTTTCGATGCCCCCTGAATTAAAGCTTATTTTCAAATTATCCCCGTCCGGATATGAAATGGAAAGAGGCAATTTGGATCATAGAACGGTAAGACAGGCAAATGTTAAAACAGAAAAAAATTTACATTCACAATATAATTTCAAAGACGTCCCCCAGACAACCGTTTAAAAACATCTAATAGGTATTATCCACTTTATTCCCTTGTAACTACAATAAAACGTTTATCTTGAAGTAGATAGAGAAATAAGTGTTTGTGCAAGAGTAGAGAAGGTAATGTGAGTGTATCACAGCATTACTATCCGTGCTAGTACGGATGGTATCGAAATTAAGGTTTATTATAAATAGGAACAATAAATGTAATATTATATTCAAAAATTCACACAATAGCTACATCTCTTTCTAGTTAATATTCGGACACTATGAGACTTTACATTCGGATAATAAATAACCAAACAATATGAACTCTCTGAAACCAATAATATACTGATTAAATGAAGATCAATAATTCAAAATATTGGTGATAAGACAAATATTAGTAGCGAAAATTAAAACAATTTGCGGTAAACTTTCCTAATATATTACACAAAGCAAATATATCTTTACCTAACTATAGCAAAGTTAAAATATAATTAACAAATTTAAATGTAATCAATGTAATATTTCTAAGAAAAAATCCCGTACATAACCTACAGATCAACAGTCAAAGTGTTACTTGAAGTAAAAGTTTACCTCCTACCAGACCTATAGACAATTAATATATATTAAACTGCATTGTAATTCCTATTAAATATTCTTTAATGATACGTAACAGCAGCTCCAACATGTAGGAAGTTATAAATGTACAGATATTTTAACTGAATTGTCAAATTGTTACTAAAAGTATTAAACAATCAATTATTAGTGACAAATTAGCTATAATGTCAGATAAGATAATTGAAATGCGTCCCCGTAACGAATTGTTTGCCATGAAAAGTAATTCTTAGTGACAACTCTATGTTCTTGTGACATTGCGCGATCTAATGGACAAAATGTCTGAGCTAGACCAACAAATAGCTGCCTTACCCGCTGTTCAACACGACTTGTTTTAGAAGTAGTGAACGCCCACGAGGTGATAATATCCGTAGTAAATTCCGAAATAGATCAATCCTAGGTGACGTAACTAAACACGGAAGCATTAAAAAGTATTTAAGTTCTCTATTTGTAACGGTAATAAGGATGGCAGCGCTCTAAGCTCTGTGGAGCCTGGACTAATTTAAGTATCATTTAATTATAGCCCAATTTGATTGTTTGAGGGCTTTATTATTCATTAATTCGTTCACTCATTCACTCAATCATTCATTCAGTCCAGGTAGTTGTAGAAGTATATGCATATAATCTGTTCTTTAGACCTGTAACAAAGGAGATAATGTATTTATTTTCAGAACAATATACACTTAACTTTAAACACCGCGCAGTTAAATATTATTTTAATTATCGCTAAACTATGAAAGGTAAAAGTATTTCTTTCGAGATAAAACTACAAATGTGAGTATTGGAAATGCATTGGAAAAAGATAAAGGGAGGTTCAAATGTTTCAGGAATGCATATGCGAAAGACGAAGAGAGAGAAAATAGCGTCAATAACAAAACTATCGATAAATACCTGAGTTGATACTGGAATGTTGTATAAAACCACCTACGTTTCATGAGGCAAAAGTGTTTTTATTTTCCTTTGAAGCTTAAATAACTGTGCGCTGAACTCACTGTTTAGGTATAAGGAAACTGAACCGGTTGGGGCAACTAACTGATACAAAACCACCTCCCTACCGTAGGTCAGTCTTTCAGGTTTCGGAATACATTTTCTCGCGTCTGTACAATAAATCAAGATTGACCACTGCGCCAACTCCTCTTTATATTGAACCTAACCCTATTTTCAGTGCAGTTTAAGGCAGATTTCGCAAGTTGTTTGCAGGTTTCCATATGAAAATCTGCTCTACTAAATGTGTATAAAACAATTGCGTAATCATCACACCTGAACAGTAGAGAATCAGCGCAGTTTTCAAAATCTTGTAAAGAAAAGCTTAGAAAGGAATCCTGAACCACTTATGTTGCAATATCGCCTGTTTTATGGATATTAAATTTCAGCTTTAGCTCTCATTTTAGCTTCGAAGGAATGTCTAAAATGTAAACGAATAGGATGTAGAATTACAAGTAATGATTAAGTTACTTAAAGAATTAATTAAAGAATTAGAGGTAAAGATTTACAGCTAATCATTATGTCCATTTTACATGCTTTGCGCTCTTGCTGTACTTTTGTTTCCGGTTCTTTTTCTCACGCCATCGTATGTTTCTTATTCAGACACTTGAAGACTTGGACTAAATTGCGCAGAGCATGCGGTCGGCAATGTAGCACAATAAACCTAATAGCGCTGTGTAAACTTACAAAATGGTCCGATATTAGTACATACCCTGGACATTTTCTCCTGTCAAATAAAGATCATGTACCAATATTACGCAAGTCCCGAATTCTATGTTCAAATGCTGCACTTCATAAACTCTAAACGGTGTGAATGAAAGAAGGATGTTACTTACATACAACAATATTAGCAACAACATTAATCACTAAAAATATTGTTGGAGCAAATCGCTTTCGTGGGTTAAGTTTCAAATTTTGTTTAAACATTTAGTCCCTTTATCTTTCTTGTAGCAACAAGGAAATATGTAATACCTTTTATCTTACATTTTTAACAGCTGTAAAAATAAGCCTTTGTGGAAGATTGTATTGAGAAAGTAGTGTGAGTGAAATATATTAACGTTTTGCTATAAATATACGTTACGAATAAGACGATTTTTTTTATTTTAAATTGCTCGCCAGGGAAGACCAGTAATGGAGTAACGCGTGCCTCTGCCCAGAGTTGGCTCTACCTGTAAAATTGCATTGTAGGAAATAAAATTTTCTAAATATTCGCAAAGATAAATAACAAATTGGAATTATGTTACTTAAATATAAAGCGTATTTAATTGATTCCTATGGCATGCAGACGAGGAGTAGTTTTACCATACAGTGAGATAAAATCTAAAAAACTAATAATATTTTTGGTAATGGAAGCCTTCTAAATTGAAGAAACATTCTAAATTGAATATATGTGTAGAGCTTTTTGCTTCCCTTTGTATGATTTCGGTGTTATGGAAGATGACCTCTGTCCATATGATATTTTGAGTATATAATTTCTAACAAGTATCTCCAGTATATAGAATGTGCTGGTGATTTAGTTGTAATGCTGGTATGTTTACATGGTTAAGACTAAGTGATCCGTGGTTCATATCCAAGCTCTGGCTCCGGCTCTACCTTTCCACGGTTACTGTCACAGCATAGTTAATTCTTTATACCTCTCGCTTACATATATTTCGCTTTAATGTCACTAGATTTTGTGTCCAGAACTGAGATAATACCTAACAAACTAGTTATTGTTTATGACTAAGAAAGGTTACAAAATTGTATTTACTGCTTTCTCTTCTTCAACCACATGAGTTTAATGTTACTACAGCCTACTCCATAAATGTAGTGTATACAGCTATAATATTTACACCTGCAGGGGAACTAATGTGTGTGATGCCACCCCTGGGTGATCAATTTGTTTTCAGTTTTCATTTTCTATCTTAGAAATGTATAAGCAACATCCTTGTGATTCACATTCATCTACAAGTGAGTGATTAGCGGCTTTCTCTTAACTACGTTTGTATGTAATTAGACTTTTCTTCCAAATAGTAGTGGTTCTGTGTACTTTATATTCTGGAGGTCCGTATTTCGAATGTTGGTCAGAATCCGCTATCTGGGTGAGGTATTTCTTGCGGATTTCCCTTACCCTGAGAGAGTAATGCACGGTAACTATAATATGCATGGACCCTGGACAAATTTGAGCATCATTGCACCCATTTGATTAACCGTCCGATATGACTTAACGTTGGAGGACGTAAAATTTCCAAAACAAAAGAAAAATAACTATCTCGATATGCCAACTTCTATCTAAAATACAAGGCATGGATTGTCATACGAATAACCTTAAACAACCAGCAAACCTACAAATGTGTATCCATATTTCCTTGAGTTGTTCCAAAGTTATGTGATGCAGCGGTTGCACTATTACAAAAACAATATCTTCACCCACTCAAATGTATTCCGACGTACGCGAGACTGACCTACTTACTATTCATAGTAGAGAAGGTAAAATATAAGATAAATTTAAAGTTACAAAAAAATACCAGGCATTCGAAATTACAAACCAGTACTAAAGAATATTGCGGAAGCTGATAATGGTACAAGAACTAAGTTTACATAGGCAACGTATGACACGCGTGGGACACTATCGGCAAACAGCTTGACAGATCTCACAACACAACGTTTAATATCTTCGCTATCCAGTTTGGTCATGTTACATAAACCTAACGTTCCCCCCATCCTGTTGCATCCATCTTCAATGGGCGAGCTAATTGACAGAGCACATTACACAACGTTTAATATTTTGGGCACCTAGTTTTCGTCATGCTAGTTAAAACTAACGGTTCGAGTACTCACTACACTACATTTAATATCTTGGCTATACAGTTTTTATCATGTTAGGTAAATCTAACGTTTTGCACATACTGTTGCGGCCATCTTCAAGGGGCAAGCTGCTTCACAGTACTCACTACACTAACTTTTTCATTTTGGCTAACCATTTTAGTCATGTTAGGTAAATCTGACGTTTCGACCATTCTGTTGCGGCCATCTTCATGGGGCAAGCTGCTTTACAGAACTCACTGTTCAACGTTTCATATCTTCGCTATTCCGTGTTTGTTATGTTAGATAACACTAACGTTTCGACCATCCTGTCTTGGTCGTCTTCAAAGGACAAGCTACTTGACAGAACAAACTGCACAACCTTTACTATAGAGGCTATCCAGTTTTTGTCATGTTACATAAACCTAACGTTTCCTCCAGCCTGTTGCGGCCATCTTCAAGGGGCAAGCTAATTGACAGAACCCATTACACAGCATTTATTAACCTGTACATCCAGTTTTGGTCATGTTAGGTAAATCTAACGTTTCTACCATCCTGTTGCTGCTATCTTCATCGGGCTAGCTTGTTGACAGAACACACTACACAACGTTTAATATTTTGGCTATTCAGTTTTTTTAAGTGAGTTAAATCTATCGTTTCGACCACACTGTCGTGGTGATCATGAAACGCCCCGTTGCTTGACAGAACACACTATACATCGTTTAATACCTTGGCTATCCAGTGCCCGTCATATTAGGTAAAACTAAAGTTTCGACAATCCTGTTGTGTCTATCTTCGAAGGCCAAGCTGCTTGACAGAACTCAGTGCACACCTTTTATTATCTTGTTATACAGTTTTTTATATGTTGGATAAAACAAACGCTTCCTCCAACCGATTGCGGCCATCTTAAAAGTGCAAGGTGTCAGAACACAACACAATGTCAAATATCTTGGCTTTTCAGTTTTTGTTGAACATCAGGAATTTGAATCACGGATACTCACTGAACCAACCAACCTTGCACTTCCATAGAATTTATATTGTGTCTCATGAAGTGAAATACGGGTGCACTAGTGCAATATTCCGGCAGTTTTCACTGGCACTTCATTTGGGTCATAAGTTAGGGCCATCGCATCTCAGATGAGGTCCGCATCTGCCATAGGAATAACGTACTTTCCTGCATGAAAAACTATATTACGTTTGTATTATCTAATAATTACACTTTTGTCATATAGAGGGTTGTAAGGCAAGTTTCCCAAGCGGCAGAGAAAATAATGCGAGCACATGTAGCATATACCAATAGTTTTCATAATTAGGCTCATTGGTAGGTGAATGTTGCAACTGTTTAGGTTGATTTCAAAAAAGCTAGTCCCAGATTAATGGATAAACCAAATGAACTGTTAATCACAGCATACAATTTTGAAACTTCTTTAAGAGTACTTATAATCATCATGGCCGACTCCTGCTCCAACCCGTGGCATACAATTTATTCTTTTTAGGCGTAACAGTTCCGTATTATGTCTTCTTTAGAAAAATAAATAAAGTAGCTTGACAGTTTATTTCGTTTCCAAATAAGCTGATATCATGTACCAGAGGGCCTTAGAATATTTTGCACCCTCCTTCCCTTAGCGACATATTTCTACGAGCGTGCTATCTGCTACGCAGTGGACTAACTAACTTACTCCAACGTTCCTAGCGGCACAAGTGTTTACTAGAAACTCGGGCGACACAATCGCTAACAGTCCATTATCGATGGTCCTGATTAAAGACTAGAGAAATCAATGCTACCAATAACACTACTGAACATCAAATTTACCACCGCGTAGACAATACGTGATTTCAGTCCAACTTCACATATAGATTCCAATCATGCTCCTTAAAATGGCACATTATTTCCAATTTTTACATATGGTAGATATACATAATCCAAAACTAGTTCGCGTACCAGCCGGTAAGACGCGTGTCATAGGACGCCAACCCTTGCCATACACCATTACTTATGCACGTATTTGCTCAATGTAAAGATGAAAACATGTTGTACAGTTTAACCATGTCTCTACATCAAAACTTCGCGACCTACAGCCACAAAATTCTAAAAGTGGCTCTCATTTCATAAAGCAAGTAAACTTGAATGATTTGGCATTCCATTTAAATTGTTCAAAAGAACGCCTGATCTTCTGGGAAGCAGGCTTCAACAGTGTAAGTCATTGAATCGGGGACCAAATTACAGATTTTCGAAATAGACACTTTAGAACTTAGGAAAATATGTTTCAATGGGAGAAAATATATGTTTCTCTAGGGATATCAATGTTTTATTAAGTGAGCAGAGAAATTACCATAATCCATATAAAGGAAGGCTATTTATAGATTTATTAAGATTCAGATCGAAAGATGCTTTACTTCATAATGTTAACGAAGCATCAGCTGTTTCAATTTTCCATTCTGTAGGTCTATAAGTTACGAAAGTACGGCCAAAACATAACCTGTTTTAAAATATGAGGAGGCTCATTATTGGCAAATGTTTGTTGACCCAAATATAAATCGTTTGCTGCTTTAATTACAACGGAGGTTTAAAAATAAATATATTTTTGTTGTGCGTGTGTGTGTGAGTGAGAGAGAGAGAGAGAGAGAGAGAGAGAGAGAGAGAGAGAGAGAGAGAGAGAGAGAGAGAGAGAGAGAGAGAGAGAGAGAGAGAGAGAGAGAGAGAGAGAGAGAGAGAGAGAGAGTGGACATCAGTGATATGCAGGAACCTTATGTGCCACAACAAAGACGCAAGCGTCAGGAATATATCCCATGGGACAGTGAAGTATAAGAAACATTGCTTCAGCCTGATATGGTTTTTCTCCCTCGCTTAGGTACAAAACTTGGGCTGGTGAGGAATTTTGTTAAGGCACTCAACTAATATTGTTGGGGATTTGCATATTTTTTAGGCAAGTTACCGCTTTTAGCTTACGGAAAGTTGATAGAAGAAATATTTGTTGGAGCTCAAATCCAAAGAATCGTGATCACGAAGTCTTTGTAAGAACGTTATAAACGGTGGAATTAGCAGCTAGGCAATCATTTAGAAGGACTGCGCGTGGTTTTGTTGAAAACACAAAGGAAGAAACTATAAAATTTAGGTCGGAAATTTGTTCAAATATCACAAAGGTATAGGATATCGAATGTCCTTGAAAATTCATTTCCTTCATTCTGATTTAGAATTTATTCCTAGAAAACCTTGGTGATGTTCTTTATGACCAAGGGCGATGGTATTATCACGGTACTTCCGTCGTGGAGACGAGGTACCGAGGTCGTAAGTACCCGGTAATGATCTGTGAATACTGTCGGTTTCTTGTGAGGGAAAGCAGACAGTAGTACAAGAGGCAATCACATGCTACCAAGCACATTTTAAGCAGAGTTTGAAGTACGTCTCATTAAATATATGTTCCTAATATTATTACACGCTTGAAAAACAACATTTTAGTTAATATTAATTCACCATAATGTATAGTATATGCTGTACCATATACCATTATGTATCAAAAATAGATGTAACATAATATAGGATATAAAACCTCGTAGGTGAGAGCCTAGTGTCTTCACATGTTTTAGCCTGACCCGATAGGAGATTTCTGGGGAGAGGTACAAAGTCGGCACACCTTTACCTTAAGCATTACCTATTATTGGTGTGCAGGAATGAAAAGATGTTACTTTGGGCAGTGTAATTGAACTCTTTGTTATTTGCATATTTAGTCAATCTCTCTTTAGTGCCCTGAGGATCTATTTAACTAGAAGTGAGTTATTAATAAATGGTCCTTAGGCTTAACACAAGAATGTATTTGGGGCTATGTTTACATTCCTCTATAAAAGTAAACTAATTGTTACACAACGTTATCTGAATGAAACATATCCCATGGTCTACAGAGACAGAAGCACTTTTGGGAGAAAATACTATATTTAGAAAAGAATTAAGATTTAAGAATGATTTTATTGGATTTCTTTTATGAGCCTGGAATTTGATAGGGTTACACGCTTCGTATGTGAGAATGGTAACATATCCTATAGAAAATGCCTAACGAAAATGTTTTGAAGTATTTCATAAGTGTTTTCATACATGATCAAGCTGGGAAATCTGACAGAGTTCTAACATAGTTAAAACTAAACCAGTTATATTCCGTAATAACATAATATATAGTATAACAGGATGAGGCACGAAGTATATGAGAGATTTAGTGTAACAGTTGTCAGAGAGAGCGAGAGAGAGAGAGAGAGAGAGAGAGAGAGAGAGAGAGAGAGAGAGAGAGAGAGAGAGCGTGTGAGTTCTTCCCTTTTGTCAATTTCTATAATAGGTATATCCGTTCAGATAAATAAAGGTTTCTTCGAAATATGTATGTTTTCAAATGTCTCACTATGTAAATTTCTTGTACCATTTTCAATTTCCACATTATTCTTCAGCGCTGTTTTTTATTTTGAAAGCCTGGTAATTTTTCTTAACTTCTAAATTTATCTTATATTTTTACCTTCTATAATATATACAGTAATCAGGGGAGGTATTAAGTGATGTGAGCGGGCTATGATATAAATAACCATGGCTGTATTTGGACCTCGACACCTCTAAAGCGTGCCGCAGACATGCTGCCATTTACCCAAAGGAGTAAAAACGCAACAGAAAAAGAATACCTTGGAAAAGGATTTCCTCGTTGTAGAGGTGTTTCCAAAGTTTGGAAGCCATATGTAGCATGACGAAATAGCCTTTCACCTCTTTTGCTGTTCGAGCGTCGTCTGTCTATCAGCCGTCCAGGATATGTCGTTGTTAATTCTTTTAGAGTATCAGTTTAAATACGAGTCAATTGATCTGTTCTCTACAACCGTGGTTCTCAAAACACGTTTCAAGTAACTGTTTTTCTTAAGATTCAGTATCTATAATAGGTAGAGGAGGTATGGATTTCTACCCACAACTTGGACATCGTAATATTAGTGTGTTTTGAAGTCCAGGAAATAAAAATGTCTTTGTTTAAGAAAATGCCCCGTGTAAATTTCTAGGTATCCGCGTGTGTCCAAGTATGAGTGTTGGTGGTGTGTGTATTATGCTCTGGTCATGTAAAAAGAACAGAATGTCAAAGTATCACAGAGCGACCAGCTTTTAAAGGATTTAATATGCAGATTTTTCTTCACTTTGTTAATGGCGCACGACGTAATAAAATACATTCGACGTAGCAAAGACACTGACTGTGAATGAAACACAAGAGCTTCTTTATCTTTATTATCATATTATCTGTCTGAACTTGATGAGATTCCAAGAATGCTCTAGTAGGAGAAAAATGGGAAACTTTCGGAACTTGCGTTATTTCTACTGGAATGTTTGGCTCTGTATTACCGGGTGCCGATCTCCCTGTATACTTGGGTCATAGTCGCCTTTGAAATATGACAATATGATATATGACAGTTAATACGTCATAGATATAGCGTGTGTTATGACCTACAGCGATTTATACAAACTAATCGGTAGGGAAATATATTTAAATAATTATCACAATAATTATATTGCCTACAAATAGTGTGGTTCTAGTGTTCAATATCCAATAATATGTGCTAGAACGTTGTACATTTGTATGAGATGTTCAACAAAGGACTTTGTGGCTATTAGAAAATGAACTAAACGCAAATCATTGAGTCAGGGAATAAAAGACGTCGAATAAAAGTTTCTCTTGCATCGTCGGGTATATACGTATTAATGAATGGAAATAGTTGTAGACAAACAAGCGTTATGAACAGAGTAACGTGTATGGAAGAATGATTATTTACTTTCTGTCGTATATGCTTAAATTAAATAACGGAATAATTAAAAGACAACCAAAACCTTAAACCAGAAATATATATTTTGAAGCAACCTAAACAATAAAAAAATTATTTTCTGAAAATATCCGCCTATATTTGTGAATTATAAAATACTTGTCTGTGTGTGGATGGGTGTGAGATGTGCGGGCACGCGCGCGCGCCTGAAAAGCATAATAAAACCGAGAAAAACACAACTTAAGAAGTTTACTCACATAACTTTTACTAATAGTGTGCAAAATACTTTTAAAAAGGTTTATCACTTTTTCTTCATGTAATAGACAGCCTTTGTTCTATTGCTAATGTTGTGTAGGTACATACAAGAGTAATTTGAGACTTTAGTATGTATTAGCAAATCATAAAACCTATTTAAGTCTGGTTGCCCTGTGATGACTTTGTAATGGATAACATCAGTAAAGGCAGTTCTTGTATATCCTTCCTCCTGTAGTACTTCATGATACAACAGTTTAATAATGAACCATTTATATTGGCATAAATTAGTGTACTTAGGAACCTCTAAAGCTTTTTTTCCATTAGTAGGAACTTTGCTTCTACATTTGCCCAGCAGATGGCACTATATCGGTTTTCACATCATGAAGTCACAATGGGCTCTTGTGGACCATGCTTTTCTTATAGAAGAATCAAGTGCCTCGTTTGCACACTCCTTCTCGCAGTGTCGTAACTCTACCGTAGCGCTATTTTGCGGTGGACTAACTACCTAACCCCAAACGCTCCTAGAGACACAAGAACAAGTGTTGACTAGATACTCAAGCAGCATCATCTGTAACTCTTCATTATGGATGGTCCTCTCTAAGGATTAAAGAAGTCAGTGCTGCCAGTAACACTACCTAACTTGACATTTATCTCCCTGTATATAATACGCTTTTTTAGTCCATATTCAAATGTAGACTCCCAAATTGTTGGTTTGCTATTCGGAAAAATTGGGAAGGTGACCTAAATAAATAAGGAAACAATTAAAAGTATTTGAGTGCTATATTTTGTAACGGTAATAAGGAATACAGCGCTTTAAGCTTTATGGAGCATGGACTCATTTGAGCATTATTTTATTGATCGTCCAATATGACAGTTTGAGAGCTTTAATATTATTTATTTAATTATTTAGCTATCTAAATACTCAAAACTGAAATCATAAATCAGAGAGATATCCGAGAGAACAATCCACTGTGTAAGGTGAGGTACTTATTCACTCAGGAACGGGGAGAAATTTAACAACATTCAAAACTTACACAAACGTTGTCAGTAGTAGTTAGATAAAACGACTGTAACATCAATATAGTAATTGGTATATTAAAATACAGAAAATAACTGCACGAAAAATTATAAACTGGTTCACATATTAGTTTTGAATCTTCTTTCCTTCACCACATTCCGGTAGCTAATCCACTGAGACATAACAAACGTCTTCTGTACCGCTCTTCGCGACATCATTCCTCTGTCGCTTAGCCACTCGTTGTATCTACGAAAAACCCTTTTCTGAAATACTTTCACAGCTACTTGGTTCTCATTCAGGAATTTAAGTATTAATGATACAATAAGATTACAAGTAAAACGTGTCAAAGTTCTTACCTTAGATTGTAAACTGTATGTTACATGAGAGAACGTAAGCTTTCACGGCCGGAGTCCATAATACAATTGGTTGTTTCCGGGCTGTTTTGCCGTGGTCTGTTGAAGTAAGAACCAAACGTTTCGTCCACAACGTCGTTGTAGCCGAAAAGTTTGGTTCTTACTCCAACAGACCACGGCAAAACAGCCCGGAAACAACCAATTGTATTATGTATGTTACATACCTAGGATCAGCTGAGTCACCTGGTATGCGTTTAGTACAATATAATACTGAACTGTTAATAGAGATAATCCCAGGATTGGACGGTATTGCTATCTCAGGTTAGATGTTGGTTGGGAGTCTGACCTCACCATGACCTTTGGTTGTGGTTAAGTAACGAACTTGAATCTAGCGAAACCAACATTTGGTAGTCGACAGCAAATATATGTCAGGAGAAATAATTAGGTTTGGAAATATTTATTTCTTATTGTGAAGTAAGTTTCATCTCACCAACTGTTTTTACGTAAGTCCTGTAGAAGCGTTGCTGTCAATTATACTAAACCGAATTCAAGGTTTGCCTCTTGCAATTAGTTTTAATAGGCCATTGCTGAAAATAACGGATCAATCAATATTTAGTATTCAAGATAACGTTGTTGGAAGAAGTATTGAGTTTCAATAATTTTGAGTGCGAAACAAGTAATAAAGTGATACATACTAAATAAACAGAACAAAATTGATATACTTGTCACAAAATTTATGTTAGCGCATGGTACTATATATGAACAGAATTTTGCAATTATTAATTTAAACGCAAGTACACGCATAGTGGTTCTAATTCTGCGAATGTTAATTCCCAAAACTATTCTACCGAACTTAGTTATGAAATGCCGAAAACAGGCACTTCACGTGGAAAGACTTGGAATAATTGATAAGTTGGTTTATGTAACTCTAAGCAATGTACTTATAATGCACTAGAGTTGTTCACAAAACTGTTAAGATATGATAAATGCAGATGAATAAGTAATAAGCCCATGCACGAAATAATTTGAAATTCTTTATTTATACAACTTTCTGTAGACTTCAGTTCTGAAACACAATGTTTCTTTTCCGCCTAAATGAAATACTTTATGTAATATACCTCTAAATTGTTATAGTTTACATTTTCACTTACTTTGCAGAAAAACAAAACATAACAGTTCCAATAATTTGCAAACGCTGCTTAATAACTAAGATATTATCCTATACACATAACAATTTCAACTTCAGAGCCAAATGCAATTTTCTACGGGTACCGTGTGTTGCGCGAGACGGCGTGTCGCTATGATCACAGTCAGTCAAGAAACACGTGGGATATTTAAACTGCAAGTTTGTACCGGTTTTTTCGTTGGACTGTACTTTAGCGTTAAATTAGTACTTTCTGCAGAATTATATTGGACCCAAAAATTTAACGTCGAGATTCCTTTGGGAATGGAACACTCAAATATGGAGAAAATCCTCACAGCATAAGCCAATACAAAAAAGTAGTTTAAATATCAACGCTTTATATAAGTTTCGCTTCTTAAAGGTCATCAAGCAAGACTTTCAAGAAAGTCTCCGAATAAAAAACTACCCCTTAAATGGAAAGGTTTTGGAATATCTAGATTTTATCGAAAATGGGATCTTATAATTTAATTTAAATTAATATATTTATAAAACATCTTCATGACAAATGAAGTACATTTGTTTATCTGCTGGGAATATCGTCAAAACGCCTATTTATTCTGAATTACTTTTTATAACTGTACGGTGTAGGAGATAAGCAAAATCTTACTAAACTTAGAATGCAGATCTTGTCGTAACAAACAATTTATATTTGATACATTTTATTTTGTAAGTTCAGCCGTTTCAGATTTACTCGTGTTTATATCCCTCAATTCCACAATTATTATACTTTTTAAAATGGGATGTCCTTATTACGTACATGAGTGTCCAAAGTATTGCGTTAACCTTCAAAAGTTGAATACAGAGCTTTAAGTGGCAATACCTATACGTTTTGATGTCCCGTGATTTGAAACGTATTTTCAAATAAGCCCAATCCGTGTATGAAATGGAACGGGGCAATTTGCATCTTAGAATACTGAGACAAGCTAAGTTAAAATAGCAAAGAAAGAATTTATAATGGGACCACAATTTCAAAGACGTCACCTAGACAACCAGGTAAAAATATCTCACTATCACTTAAAGTTTACTGTATTCCTTTGTAACTACAAGAAGATGTTTATCTTGAAGTAGATAGAGAAGTAAGTGTTTGTACAAGAGTAGAGAGTCATGTGACTGTACCACATCAGTACTATCCCTGCTAGTACAGCAGAAGGCTGCGCCGTGTGTCAGTGGTTAGACCGCTTGGCTCTCACCAAGGTAGCCAGGGTTCGTTCCAGGCGACCGCATAGTGAGATTGTGATGGACAACACGACGCTGGGGTTGGTTTTCTCTGGGACCTCCGGTGTCCTATGCCATCTCATTCCACCGGTGCTACATCTTCATCTCAGGTATCATGTGTCACCGCCTGCGGTGCCGTATGTAGTAAAAGCGGGCG